>CAUYRT010067553.1:0-22807 GCA_963574885.1 Lepilemur ruficaudatus | reverse complement strand
TGTGGGGCCCCCGCAACTGTGCTATTTTTCAAGGACACACAGTCCCAGACGCCTCCACGATGCTGAGCTGTTCAATGAGTGGATCTGGTCCTTCTCCCCCCTCTATTAAAATGGAAAAAAAAAAAAAGAAGAAGAAGAAGATTCTTAAGTCTGGGCTCTGGAGTTCAATTTCTATATAACTGTCCTATTAGGGAATATGAGTCATAGAAAAGTCAAGGGATCAATACCAAGAGATCAATGCTGTTAAGGCCCAGTCTGGGTATTGTTGAGTGACAGGCTCAGTATTTTGGGCCCAATTGTGTTCAGAGAAAATTAATAGAGTCAGAAGCTAACGTGGGGAACAGAGCTGCCATAATTGAGTACTCACTGAGTTCTGAGCACTGGGCTGAGCTCTGTGAATCTTCACAGCTGTCCTGGGAAGGAGGTGTTATTATCCTCTTTTTATGCATTTAAAATTTAGACTCTAATTTAAAAAATTATGCAAAGTCACAGAGTTTGTAAGGGGTGGAGCTGAATTCAGACCAGGCTATGTTCTTTTAATGAACTTGTTTCCCACCAATAGTCAAGAGACTGTCCCTGGACTTCTTGTGGTTGAGCCAAAGTTTGGCCCTATGAAGGCCAAATCCCAGCTTACCAGCTTCACTTTGCGTTATAAATATATCCTGATTGCTTATATTCTGACCTGCTTACTTTTCATGTCAGGGCATAGTTGTAGATTTAATTTCTCATTGATTTGCTATCAAGAGCTGATAGCATCTAAATACAACTTTTAATCAGTCTCTCTACCCTGGTGCTGAAACACAACCTTGGGTTGCATTTATTTGCTCAGGAGGTTTTGTTTTTGTTTTTGTTTTGTTTTGATGTTGCTGCTGGATTTTTTAGCCACTTTATTGAGATATGATTGACATGTAAATAGCTGTACATATTTAATGTATACAACTTGATGAGTTTAGAGGTAAGCATATACCCATAAAACCATCACCATTATCAATGCCATGGACATAACCACCACCTCCAAAAGTTTCCTCTGGCCCTATCTATCTACCTATCTATCTATTTATTGGGTGCTAAGAACACCTAAAGTAAGTTCCACCCTCTTGGCAAATTTTGAAGTATACAACATGGTATTGGTAACTATAGGCACTATGCTATACAGTAGATGTCTAGGACTTACTCATCTTGCATAGCTTAAACTTTGTGCCCTTTGACAGACACCTCCCTGATTTCCTCTCCCCCAAGCTCCTGGAAGCCACCATTCTACTCTCTGCTTCTGTCAGTTTGACTACTTTAGATTCTGTGTATAAGTGAGATCATGTAATATTTGTCCTTCTGTACCTGGCTTATTTCATTTACCATAATGGGAGTTTTGTTGGTTAGTTTATTGTTTTTGTTTTGTTTTGTTTGCCTCCAAAGCCAGAAACTCTAAAGGCCATTTTGATTTTATATTAGAGAAGGGAGCTTGCTTATGTATAAGTAATATATAAATAAAATATTCTCAAAATACTTAGTTCTATGATGGGAACACCTTAACTGCCAGTTCCTGTGACCTATGCAGCATTCTGTGTCTCCATGGGGCAGAAATCACTTACAGAGAGAGCTAGAAAGCAAGCAAAGGAACCCACACATCAACCTCTCTGTCCTCCCTGCTTGTCTCCCTCTCTTTCTTCTCCCCAGCAAGACACACATTGAGTATTTAATTCTTACAAGTATGAGGACTCATTTTCCTTTGACACAGGATCCTGGGGCAATTTAAAGTAAGACACAGACCAGTTGTGTGGCAGAAAATTTTAGTAGGTTATATAGATACATGAAGTACCCCAACTATGGGAAAATGTGCCAGTTAAACTGGACTTTAAAAGAAGGGTTTTCAGCCCAGCACAGTGGCTCATGCCTGTAATCCTAGCACTCTGGGAGGTGGAGGCAGGAGGATCGCTTGAGCTCAAGAGTTCTAGACCAGCCTGAGCAAGAGCGAGAGCCCATCTCTACTAAAAATAGAAAAATTAGCTAGGCGTAGTAGCAAGCGCCTGTATTCCAGCTACTTAGGAGGCTGAGGCAGGAGGATCACTTGAGCCCAGGAATTTGAGATTGCAGTGAGCTACAAGGATGCCAATGCACCCTATCCGGGGTGACAGAGCAAGACTCAGAAAAAATAAGGGTTTTCACAAAGATATTATAACCCAAAATTATAATTATATATAATTATTTCCCAACTCCCCTCCCATTTCCTTCCTTCTTCCAGTATAATATTGTGATCACTATATGCACACAACAAAGGACAGGTAGGGGAAGAAGTCAAGGGAGCCCCCAAAGAGCGAGAGTTTACTACCACATCTTGTACTCACCTCACTTCTCTCACCCAAAGGCCTTGCCTCATCTTTGGTGGAGGCCGTCCCAATAGCTCTCCACAGGTCTCCAAGACCAAGCTTCAAAATTTTTCAAATTAGACATCATATAGGGGGACACATACATTCTTCATCTTTCCAACCTTGTTTGTAGTTGGGGGTGGGGGCAGTAACTGACCCTAAAAAAAAGCCCCTCTCCAGGCCTTAACATAAGAGTGCAAACACAGCTGGAAATGAAAGAAATGAATTAAGCCATTATGCAGACAGCTGGCCATTCAAAGCCATTCTACATTAGCTGTCAGCAAGTTGCCCCACTCCTCAGGTCCCCTGATCATTAACACACCAGGCACTGTACAATTATCCATGGGACGATATGCCAGGAACTGAGTCAATCTTCACAGTGGGAGACAGGGAGATGAATCACAGGGGGTCCTGGCCATCACAGAGCACAGGACCAGGGTGGAGGAACGGGCTTGACCCACGGGCTGCAATCTCAGGGAGGAGCAGGGTCTGTGTCACAGACGAAAACAGGCAAAGGACTGTGGACATGTGGAACATGCTGCAGTCACTTCCAGCTGAACGAGGCTGCAGAAGACAGGGTTTTGATCACGGAGGTTGACTGAGAAGATATTTTGGGTAGAGAGAAAGATAAGGACATGGTAGGAAGGGTAAGACTTACTTGAGGGAGAGAGGATTTAGGCAATGGATGTTTAGTAAGCCCCCACTTTGTGCCAACAAGCATGCCAGGCTGGGAGGGTCCTGTCCTTGCACACGGGTCTCGAGTGAGGTCCGTACCGAGCAGAAATGAGGGTGTGTGATCACAGCTGACTCCATCAGAGCTCATGGTTGGAGATACTAATTAGGTAATTTCCCCCATCTTAAAGGCCTGGTGTTTTCTGCAATTCTCAAGTCACTTGAAAGTTACTTTTCCCCGACGCTCTTCCGGGTCATCCGCCTGGCCCGAATCGGCCGCATCCTCAGACTGATCCGGGCAGCCAAGGGGATCCGCACACTGCTCTTTGCCCTCATGATGTCCCTGCCTGCCCTCTTCAACATCGGGCTGCTGCTTTTCCTCGTCATGTTCATCTACTCCATCTTCGGCATGGCCAACTTCGCTTATGTCAAGTCGGAGGCCGGCATTGACGACATGTTCAACTTCAAGACCTTCGTCAACAGCATGCTGTGCCTCTTCCAGATCACCACGTCAGCTGGCTGGGACGGCCTCCTCAGCCCCATCCTCAACACGGGGCCCCCCTACTGCAACCCCAATCTGCTCAACAACAATGGCTCCCGAGGGGACTGTGGGAGCCCAGCCGTGGGCATCATCTTCTTCACCACCTACATCATCATCTCCTTCCTCATCGTGGTCAACATGTACATTGCAGTGATTCTGGAGAACTTCAATGTGGCCACAGAGGAGAGCAGTGAGCCCTTGAATGAGGATGACTTTGACATGTTCTATGAGACCTGGGAGAAGTTCGATCCCGAGGCCACCCAGTTTATTACCTTCTCTGCCCTTTCTGACTTTGCAGACACTCTCTCTGGTCCCCTGCAAATCCCAAAGCCCAATCGGAAAATATTAATGCAGATGGACCTTCCCTTGGTCCCTGGAGATAAGATCCACTGTTTGGACATCCTTTTTGCCTTCACCAAGAATGTGCTAGGAGAATCCGGGGAGTTGGATTCTCTGAAAGCAAATATGGAAGAGAAGTTTATGGCAACTAATCTTTCAAAATCATCCTATGAACCAATAGCAACCACCCTCCGATGGAAGCAAGAAGACATTTCAGCCACCATCATTCAAAAAGCCTATCGGAGCTATGTGCAACACCGATCCTTGTCACTCTCCAACCCTCCAGGTGTGCCCAGGGCTGAGGAGGAGGCTGCATCACTCCCAGATGAAGGCTTTGTTGCATTCATGGCAAATGAAAATTGTGTACTCCCAGACAAATCTGCAACTTCATCTGCCACATCTTTCCCGCCATCCTATGACAGTGTCACTAGAGGCCTTAGTGATAGAGTCAACATGAGCACATCTAGCTCAATGCAAAATGAAGATGAAGCCACCAGTAAGGAGGTGACTGTCCCTGGGCCCTAGTGAGGATACTCCAGCATGGACGTGTCCTGTTCTGATGTGTTCTTCTGCTCTGTGATAACTCTTTCCCACTGCAGATGGCACCCAGCTACAACCTCACCAATGCATGCCACTAGTCACAATGTCAAACTGGGCAGGGAATGCAACTGGCAGCCACCTTTGAAAAAGCTTCCATATACCAAAAGGAGTCAGAAGCCAAGAGCACCTCCACTGTGACTTCCCTTCTGAGTTTCAATATTAGATAATGGATTCTCTTACTTGCCAGACAATGTCCCTTGTCTTTTTATTTTGGTTGTGACCAGAGATTATATTTACTGAGACAAATTTCTCAAGACCAGAACTTCCAAAGATACATTGCAAGGACATCGCTGAAGGTACAAGGTGGTCCTCTGTGAAGTGCCACAAAAAGACTACCAATGTTATTTAGGATTGTGCATGACTGCATGTCAAGAGCTTCTGGACAACTGCTCCGGCCCAGGATAACAGTGTGGTCTGTGTCATGAAAGGCCTTTGAGATATCCATTAAAATTAATATTTTTAAAGGTATGTCAATACCAATGCTATATCTTAAAGCATCACTTTTTTCTTCAATTGTGTAATACTGAAACATATCACACAATACTCACTTTCAGAGATCCTAATGTTTTGTAGTTTGAGCTTGAGGCCGGGTGGTGCAGGAAGGAGCACTGTCCTGAGCCCCGGAAATGCCAGGTTCTAATCCTCACTCTTCCACTGACTGTCTGGCTGATTGGGGCCAAGGTCTTTCCCCTTCAAAGCTCAGTCCCTCCTGCCCCTTGTAAGACTGGTGGGAGGATGAACTGAATGGACACTCTCTATATGCCTCGCATCTCATGGTGCGAGTTGTGCCCTGCCTTGTTCAGGTGGGAAAAACACTCTCTTCAGAGGCTGCAGTGTCCAGACCTTTCTGCTATGTTGCTAAAGAGGCAACTTTTGGATACATTCCAGAGCCTGTTTCGCATCTCATAATCAAGACTTTAAGGAAGTTTTTCCATTTCCATAGCTTTAAGGGTTTTTCCATTCCCCTAGGGCCAGGACCACATAATTAGTATAATCAAAAGAAAAGGGACACTTTGGGAAAGAAGATCTGGTAGATAAAAGGTATGGCTAATAGTTTCTTTCATTCACCCTGCAAATCTTATTAAGTACTTACTATATGACAGGTGCTGCTCCAAGAAGAAGACATAAAGTAGGAATTAACCCCCAAAAGACAAATCAGAGTTATGCAATGAATGGAGTAAGGGTTGGCAGAGGAGTATGTCCAGGCCAAAGGCACATAGCAGGTCTTCAGGTGAAGGAAAGCAAAGAGACTATAGGACAACATAAGACGTAAGAAATCTTAATGACAGTTGTGATCTTCTATTAACTTTTAGGACATTCCCAGCCACAATCACAAAGATCAGGTCAGCTCAATGGATATATATTTGATCATTTCATAAGATTTTCCATTTGTACCGTTACAAAGCACAGAGGCTGATCCAACTTCCATGCCTCATGGATACGAATTTTCTGGGGCCTTGCTCTCCCTTCTCTGTCACTGTTGGCCCATCAGATGCCAAAAAGGCTTTCCAGATGTTTGTTGGGATTTGGCAGCACCAACAGATACAGATGAATAAGATGATGGTGGGATACCAGAGGGCAAAACCATCTCAGCACAACCAGGCTATTCTCTGGATACCTGGTTTATATTTAAAAGAAAAGTTCAACCATATGGCTCTTCCTCCCTAGTGCCACTGAACCAAGAAGCACAGATATTGACTGTGCAGCTTCTTCAACATCTAAACCCCACACAGTCAATGGAAAAGCCATCTGAGATGATACTAGCCCAAGTGATTATAAGACAGCTAGGTGGACAGAGAGCTTGGGCACTGGTTTATTTGTATAATGTGATGTGGAAGAATTAAATTTAGCCAACCATCTGACTAGTTTTATTAAGTAGATGATATTCTCAAAGGTATTCTTATTGCATCTTCTGTCCCATGTTGTGAGTTGAATTGTGTCCCCTAAAAAGATATTTTGAAGTCCTAACCCAAGGTAACAGTGAATGAGACCTTGACTTGAAAATTGAGGTCTTTGCAGATATAATCAAATTAAGGTGAAGAGGGGGCCCTAATCCAATGACTGGTGTCATTATAATGTGAGGGAAATTTGGATAGAGACACACAGAGACCAGAATACCATATGAAGACACAGAAACACGCACACACACAAAGAAGACAGCTATGTGAAGACAGAGGCAGAAATTGGAGGGATGCATCTGCAAGTCAAGGAATGACAATGGTAACTAGGAGGAGGCAAGGAAGGCAAGGATTCTCCCCTGGAGGCTTCAGAGGAGAATCCGCCAATACCTTGATTTTAGGCTTCTCACCTCCAGAAATGTAAGAGAACAAATTTCTGTTATTGTAAGCTACCTAGTTTGTGGTAATTTATTACAGAAGCCCTAGGAAACTAATAGGTTCCACATTTTTCTCACACTGATGCATTTCCCAAATTGTAATGTGAGCCATTGGAAATGGGATGTTTTTTTATATATACTCACATATATATATATACTCATACATACATATATTTTGCATTACACAGAGTTTTCAGAAATATATCTAATGCAAATGGAAGATTCTCTCTTGAAAATTTCACTAGATCCAGTTTAAAGTTTACCTGGTTGTCCAATTACAAGGTAGGAATTAAATTTCTAGGGGAGCAAACCTGAGGGCCAGAACTACCTTCTCCACTTCACACACAGGAGATGGCACTGGAATCTCTCTGGCCCAGAATATGTGAGGATGCTTTAGCACTGAAGGGAAATAAAACAGAACAATGGCATTGACTGTATGAATATCTGAAACCTGCAGGTTCTCAAAAATATGCCTTCACCATAAACACTGACTTGACTTTTCACACCGTTAAACTGAGTAACACACAGATATGGATGGTGAAGAACATTCAGGAACATCCAGTCAACACAGAGAGTAGGTGTAAGCAGAGCCTTGGTGTGCTAGAGGGTTTGCCTTAAGACAAAAGTGAAGTCATTTTCCTGAGTGCTAGGGACGCAGTATAAGACAGATCCTCAGTCTGGAGCTGAACACAGGCTGAAGGTTCAAAAATAAATTAAAAAGGGAATTCCAAGATTTGCAGTAGTGACAGGGTAAGTTACTCAACTCACTTCTCCTATGGAAAATATAGAAAATGCTGGATAAATACCAGACAACAAAAACATGTAAATTGAGAGGACATGAATAGGATAAAGGTTCTAAGACTTTATTATTAAGAAGGAAAAGAAAGGTTTTTATTAGTATTAAACTGTGGTAAGTTAAGAATGAATGACTTGGCCGGGTTCAGTGGCTCACGCCTGTAATCCTAGCACTCTGGGAGGCCAAGGCAGGAGGATCGCTCAAGGTCAGGAGTTCAAAACTAGCCTTAGCAAGAGTGAGACCTCATCTCTACTAAAAATAGAAATAAATTAATTGGGCAACTAAAAATATATAGAAAAAATTAGCTGGGCATGGTGGCACATGCCTGTAGTCCCAGTTACTCGGGAGACTGAGGCAGAAGGATCACTTGAGCACAGGAATTTGAGGTTGTTGAGCTAGACTGATGCCACGGCACTCTAGCCTGGGCAACAGAGTGAGACTCTGTCTCAAAAAAAAAAAAAAAAAAAAAAGACTTAGCTACTAGGGTTACCACTAACAAAAAAAAGAGTATATCATTTCCAAAGTAGGATGGGGAAAAATATGCTAAGAAATAATGAGCCAATCAAAAAAGTAAGGTAAGAAAGGGATAAAGAGAAATATAGAATAAGAGAAACAAGTAGAAAAGACAGAGTACAGTGACATATTTGAACACAAATATGTCATAAATTACATTAAATGTAAATGGACTCCAGGAAATAGACAAAGAAAGTCAGGCAAGATTTAAAAAATTCAAATAAATGATGTTTACAGAGAGCTACACCTAAAACCCAATGTTACCAAAAGGGTAAAAATGATAGAAAAAATGCACCATGTAAATATTAATATTAATCAAGCCACAGCAAAATTCATATTCAAGTACTTAGGGAATATTCACAAAAATAGACCATATACCTGGCCAAGAATAAGATTCAAAAAATGTTCAAGGAATTAAAAGCATATAGTGTATGTTTTCAGAACATAATAGAATTTAGCTGAGAATCAATAAGAGAAGAAAACAGACCCAAGCACATATATGGACACTTAATATATGGCCAAGATGGGATAGCAGAGCAGTGAGGAAAAAATTGTCTTCCTATAAATGGTGCTGGGACAATTGTGTTTTCATAAGAAAAAGAAAAAAAGTAGACCCTACCTAAAATCATATTTAAAAATCAATTTTAGGTGTACCTAAATGTGAAAGGCAAATCTACAAGGCTTTTAGAAGATAATAGAGGAAAATATATACATGACTGTAGAATAAAAAAAAGACTGATAAATGTGACTACATTAAAATCTAGACCATCAGTTCGTTAAAATATATCATTAAGAATGAAAAGGCAAACTACAGAGAGGAAGAAAATATTTAAAACAGGTTTATTCAACAAAAGTCTAATATTCAGAGAGGAGATTTTTATGAACTTCTGTAAATCAATACAAAGTCAACAACACAATAGAAAAAGAGGCAAGAGATTTGAAGAGGCACTTGACGAAAGAGGAAATCTGAATAACTGATGAGTATATTAAAAGGGTGTGCAACCCCATCAGAAATCAGGGAAATGCAAATTAAAACCACAGTGAAATACCACCACACATCTATCAGATCTGCAAAAATGTTAGAGTCTAACACATATCAAGTGTTGGCAAAGGTGGAGAAGAACAGGAACTCACCCACTGCAGGAGAGATTGTAAATGGGCACGACCACAGTCATGTGTCACTTAACGACAGGAACACATTCTGAGAAGCGTGTCATTAGTAGATGGTGTCATTGTGTGAACATCAAAAAGTGTACTTAAATCTAGATGGCATATTCTACTACACACCCGGGCTATATGGTACAGCCTATCGCTCCTAGGCTACATACCTGTACAGCATGTTACTGCACTGAACACTGTAGGCAACTGTAGCACAATGGTTAGTATTTGTGTATCTAAACATAGAAAAGTACAGTAAAAACATGACGTAAAAGATAAGAAATGGTCCACCTGTGTACAGCATGTACCGCAAATGGAGCTTGCAGAGGTTGCTCTGGGTAAGTGAGTGAGTGAGAGGTGAGTGAATGTGAAGACCTAGGACATCACTGTACACTACTGGAGACTTTATAAACACTTAAGCTACACTAAATTTATTTTTAAAATTTCTTTCTTCAGAGATAAATTAGCCTTAGCTTACTGCAACTTTTTTAATTTATAAACTTTTAATTTTTTTTAACTTTTTGGCCCTTTTATAATAACACCTAGCTTAAAACACACACTGTACAGCTGTACAAAAATATTTTCTTTCTTTATATCATTATTCTGCAAGCTTTTTTCTATTTTAAATTTGTTTTTTTTTTTTTTTTTACTTTTCAAACTTTTTTGTTAAAATCTAAGACACAAACATCACATTAGCCTAAGCCTACACAGGGTCAGGATGATCAACATCACTGTCTTCCACCTCCACATCTTGTCCCACTGGAAGGTCTTCAGGGGCAATAACACACACGGAGCTGTCATCTTCTGTAATCACAATGCTTTCTTCTGGAACAGCTCCTGAAGGACCTGCCTGAGGCTGTTTTATATTTAACTTTTTTTTTTTTTCAGTAAGTGGAAGGAGCACACTCTAAAATAATGATAAAAACTATAGCACAGTAAATACATGAATCAGTAACAGTCATTTATTATCATTATCAGGTATTATGTACTGAACACAATTGTATGTGCTATACTTTTATACAGTAGTGCAGAAGGTTTGTCTAAACCAGCATCACCACAAACACATGCATAATGCATTGCTACTATTTTTCTATGGCTATGATGTCACGAGGCAGTAGGAATTTTTCAGCTCCGTATGATCTTACGGCACCACCAACATATATGCAGTCCGTCATTGACTGAAATGGTGTTACGCAGCACGTGACTGTATTTTGGGAAACAGTTTGACTTTACTTCGAAGAGTTGAATACATAAACCCATGAATCAGGTTTTCCATTCTTAGGTACGAAACCTAGAGAAATCCATGCACACGTGCACTAGGAGACATGTACAAGAAGATTTCTGATCAACGTTTTTCACAATGGACTCAAATTGGAAACAACCCAATGTCCATCTGCAGTAAAATAATTTAATAAATTGTGGTGTATTTTTTAAAATGTAATTTTATGCAGTAAGGAAAATAGATGAGATACAGTCATGCATCTGTAAATGAATCTTACAAGTATAATATTAAGTGGAAGAAGCCAGACACAAAACTATATCTACTACATGATTATATGAGGTTCCAAAACAGGCAAAATTAAACTGTATTGTTTGGGAATTCATAAAGAAGAGCAAGTCAGGGTAGAGGTTACCGCTGGAGGAAAAGAGGAGCTTGTGACTAGATGTTGGCAGGGTTCTAATTATTCACCCAAGTGGTTCTCTTTTTGAGTGTTGTCTTTACATCAGTGTGTTAAGCTGCACATATTTTTCTCAAGCATTTTCTGTGTTTATGTTCTATCTCACAATTTTTAAAAAAAATAAACTTTAAATGGTTCAGCTTAGATTCTCCTCCCAACCTGTTTGGCACCAACCAATTAGCAAGGCTTCTGGAAGCCCCTCTGTGCCAAGTATTAATACTAACCCTTTAGCTGTTGGACGTGGGGAGGTCTAGAGGGAGGTCCCAAAGGAGGGACAAGGACAGCTGGGGCAGTGAGGGAGCAGGCACTCAAAAGGCTTGAGGCAGCAGCTATTTACTAATCCAGGACAGAAATGTCTCATCAAAACTGTGCATTCTGACCATATATTATCCCTGGTTTCATGTGATAGAAATCCAACCCAAATTAGTTAATGGAAAAAAGGAGGAAAAAAAATTTTCATCTACTAACAGGAAACCCAGAGATGCAGCTGGATTCAGGGGTAGCTGGATTCCAGAACTCAAGTGATGCCATCAGGATATCATCTCTCCCCCTTGACTATGCTTTCTTCTATAGTGGCTCCATTCACAAGCAGGCTATCTCCAGAGCGTGGCAAAAATTACCCTGCAGGTTGCTCATATCTGAGAAGGGAAACTTGACTCCTTCCCAGTAATTCCAGCAAAAATCCAGGGAGGCACGTCATTGGCCCTGACTCTATCACATCCCTTTCCTAAGCAAACGTTGTGTCCAGAACATGCAGCACACTGGCCATTTCTGGATCACAGGCTCACCCTCGGAATCAGAAGCGCAGCTGAGAGCAGTTCCCAGATAGAAGAGTTCTGTGACCATAGCAAAGAGGAAGTAGATGATGAACAGGCTAAAACAATAGCTGCTCACTACATTCTACCTCTTAAGTGCCCAATGTCAGCACACATTCTTCTTTCTAGACATGCAATATCAAAAATGCCTTCCTAACGTAATGAAAGTATCTCACATAAAACAACGCTCTCCTTCTTCCCAAAGGTGGACAATCTAGAGCCTTGTCCAATTATTGCATTCTGCTTCAAGTTGAGAATGTTTCAAAAACAGATATCAGCGAATTCTGTCAACTCTACTTTCAAAATACTTCTAGGATTTGTTCACTTCTTACCACTTTAACTCTGTAAACTTTATCCAAGTAACCAACATCTCTCACTAGTATTATTTAACAGGTCCCCCATTTCTACTCTTGCCTTCAACAGTCTATTCTCAAAGAGCAGCCAAAGTTCAAAATCCACCCATGGCTCCCATGTTATTCTGGGTAGATGTCATTGCAATGGTTTTACATAACCTGGCCCTCACTTCCTCCACTCTCCCCCTGGCTCACTGTGCTTTGGCCACGAGGTCCTCCGTGTTTTCCTTAAACACACCAGGCTAGCCCTTGCCTCAGAGCACAGGCCCTTGGAACTTGCTCCTCTCCCAGCCACTATATCCCCATGACTCGTCCAGGCACTTTCTTCAGTTCTTCATTTACCAACCTACCTAATTACCAGCCACATCCATAGCACTTAGCACCATCTGGAATATCACGCATTGCACTTGTCATCTGTCTTCCACCATAGAATATGAACTCTGTGAGGGCAAAGACCATCCATTTTTCTCATCGATGTATTCCCAGCAACTAGAACAGTATCAAAGTAAATTCACAGATACTTGTCAAATGACTGAAGTGCTTTCTTTTTTGATCAGTCCAGAGAGAGCTCCTCATAGCCCAAGACCCAAATGCTAACCAATCCATGTACAGTAGTATAGGACAAACACGTAGCTTTAATTTTAAAAATCCTATTTAGAGAAGGAGAAACCACACCCAGAAATGCCAATCCATAGCATCTCCTGATGCTCCTTGACCTGGCAGTACACGGTTTTCTTGGTCCTGCTTTTTGGAAGAATTCCTCATCCACTGTCCTACTTCCTCCAGAGACAGAAGCACTGGGAGGAGATTCCTCCTTGGGAACGGGCAGCTTATTGCACTTTCCGTTGGCACCTTGGGCCCTGGAAATTGCCTCTGCGTTGGAGCAATCATGCAATATTACTTGCCTGGACTGAAGTTTCTCTGGACATATGACTCCCTTAAAATCCTAGTAGGATTTCTAGCTCTTGCATTTTACTAACTTGTCAGACCTTGTTGAGTTATATAGTCCTTCAGTCCAGACTTGGAACCTGGATGTTACTGCCTTTTAGCAATAGACCTCTTGACCTTCCTACCCCCAGCCCTCAGCTGGATGGCCTTCAACCTGGCCTTAGACAGCCACTGTACAAAGCAATAGCCTTGAATTTGGAGGCACAGTTCATCTGCCTCTTACCCCAGTCTTATCCCATTGGACGGTTCTTTGCCCTCTGGGGAGTGCAGGAACAGGATCCTCTAGGGGAGGAGGAGAAGAGTAGGGAGGAGGGGATGTTAGGCTTCTCCCAGCTCCCATGCTTACCCCCATCTCTATGTTTCCAACCATTGTGCACTGGTAAGCATTTGACAATCAGCTCTTCAGGAGAAAAACAAAAATCCCTGATATGTAGCATTTTCTGATATATCTGGTGCAAATATTTCCACCATGGCCTGTGTGAAGCTCCCAGTGTGACATCCCTGAGGCAGAATGGGGCACAGACGTGCACTGCCAACTTGAGCCAGTGCAAGCTCCAGCACACCACTGCTGCCAACCCCCTGCCTTCTCTCCACCATGATCAGCTTGGTGCAGAAATCTTGGGTTCCTGGCCACAGACAGAAAAGGCCTCCTATTCTGCTTTCTTATGGGCCAGTTTAGGCAAAGTTAGTTTCTTTGTGTGACTTTACTAAGCCTATAAAATTAGCCCACACCTTTCCAATTCTAGAGTTTTCTATCAAGGCCCTTAAACTCCTGCTGCAAGAGGCAGGTGGTTCCAGTATCCAGATGCAACAGGCTATAGCTAGCAAGCATAATAGAAATTTCCAGATTTGGATTTGGGGATAGGAAAGTCTTACTGTCCTATACCCTGCCTGAGTTTGGCCAATGCCACATTTTAGAATCTGCTAATAGTAACACCCATCTCTAAGTATCAGTTTCTGTGTCAGTCAGAGTTACTTGGTTACAAGCAACAGAAACCAATTCTAGCATAAAAGGAATTTACTGTAAGGCTATGGGAATGCTCACAGAATGGAAGAAAATGCCAAATAACGAGGGAGGACAGTAGCCAAGGCTGGGTAGGTTTCTAGACAGCAGGCATCAATAGACAATCTCTTTCAGGGGGCAGAACAAATCAGATCCAGCTTGTTTCTCTGTTGGTGTCCAGACAGGATTCAAATTCTAGGGAGAGAGCATCTGATTGGCCCAGCTCCAGTGAAGGAAGAGAGGGGTTTTTAGATCAATAGCTCCAAGGAGAACACATGCAATTACCTCCTCCCCCCAACAGCCCTCCCCACAAAAAAGTTAAGGCACTGTTACCAAAGGAGGAAGGAAACTGGGTAGGAAAAACTCCCTATAAGTGTCATAAATTGCAGGTTGGATTTGTGTTTCATAAAGATCCTTCTGGCACAGTGACAGATTACTTAGCTTAGGGGAAGGGAGATTAGGTAGGGAGTTGTGCCCAGTGGGGACCTGAACTATGGATGTTTTAGTCTCTCAAGCAAATTGACTGAAAGTCACCAGGCCTGCTCTGATAGGACACCAATGACATGGACTAGGGTGTTTGCTCCCACCTTCATCCATGGTAAGAGAGCAGAGCCACTTTTCCTCTAGATCAATGCTCCCTAGGGACCAAATATCCGCAATGAACTCTGGCCGCGCAGAAGATCATTTATACGTTCCCTGAAGTAGAAATATGTTCGAAGTGTGTCCTCCTGAGGAGTCCAGATGAATCATCACCCCAGTAAGTTCAGGTAGAAAAAGGCAGGAATTCTCTGTGGGCATTGAATATGTCCAAGAAAGTTTGTGTCTACTGTTGACCCTTTAAAACATCACTTCTGACAACAGAACCACCAACAACAACAGAATTTGGTCAATATGGTTCACTGTACAAAGATAATAAATTCTAAAGTGCTATACATGAACAAGTTTCATTTTTTTCCTAACCAGAACTGAGTTAATTGATTATTACAAATGTAGCTGCTCCTGCTTCCTGCTTCCAGATTTAATTGCATTAGAAAGCAATTTAAAGGCATGTGCGTGTGTGTGCTTGTTGAATAACAATGTTTCTTGTGGCTAGAACAGAGATCCCCAGAAGCACTTGGAAGCTGAAGATGTCTGCAAATGACCCAGGCAGAAACACTCCAACCCATCAGCTCAGCAATATGATGCTCTGGACTAGCTCTGGATGAGAGGGTAGAAGGTCCCAATTTGATTCCTTCTGTTGCTCACGTCACAGCTTCTTTGTTTACAGAATGGGAGTAAAGATTTCTGCCCTGCTGAACCCACCAAAGACGTTCAAAGGGAATAAAAATGCCTTGTAAGGTTTAAAAGAGAAAAAGAGCTCTGTGAGGGGTTGTTATGTTGAGACCATTAGGAGACTCCTCAGCAGATATAGAATGTGCAAGTGAGTGGAACTCCCAGAGCTTCTTCCTAACGGAGTAGAACAGCAGAGCCTCCAAAACACCAGCCCTCTCCCTGACAAAGAGAAAAAAGGGCTTGAGTCCTCACTGTAAGACTCCCTCTGTGAACACATTCTCTTTCCTCCACTTCCTCTCCTTCTCCCTCTGTGAACACCTCTTCCTCTGGCCATCCTTAAATGTTGGCACTCCCTGGAGTTCAGAGTCACCCCTCCTTACCAAGTCTCTCCCTTGGCTCCAACACCTCCTGGTTATGTCCACCTGAGTGTCCCCAAATCACTGTAACTCACTCCTCTTTCCCCTAACTAGCCTCCAGCATCCCCCGCCCTTTTTCAGGGTACCACTTGCCTCCCAGTCCACCCCGTCTGGATGCTCAGAGTCGCCAGGACCGCTGCCTTTCCACACACTCCATCTGTAGTTCAGTTCTGCAGTCTCTACCTCAAACCCATCCTCTCACCATCCCTATTTTCACTGCTCTGACTCGGGGTTGCCTTCTCTCTGGATTACTGTGATTGCTTCCCCCAAACTCTCTGAAACTTTAAATTTACTGCCTAGAAATGTATTGAGCTTCACGACCTCCGCCAGGGCCCGGTGACGTAGTAACTCCCATCACTCTGTCCACGACCCATGGTAGCAGAAAAGCATGCCCACTTCACCCACAGCCAAGCTTGCTTCTAGCCGACCCTAAACTGCTCCGAACAAGAGGATGATGCCAGCGCTTGTTTGCTGTCCAAACGGGGTTGCCTTGCGGCTCATGCAGAGTTGGCCAGACATGGCTCCAGGTTGCCTCCACCCCCTGTGATAAGCCACTGAGCCCATCAACTTCTCCCCCATAGTCTTTAGAGAGGAGCGCTTGCAGGCCAGCCATCTATTGCTCTTAGCATAACTTCTAAGCATCCTTATGTTAAGAGATGCTCTCCACACCCAGAAGGAAGCTAAAAAGAGAGGAAATTTGAGAGTCCATCCCGCCACACTATGTACCTCATGGGGGGCATTTCTGCTGCCCCAGCCCCAACGAGTAGAGGGGTGTTGGGTAGATAACACTGTGCTCACATTCAAAGGAGCGTCTCAACATGCAGGCTCCTCCTTGGACACACCCAGCACTTTGGTAGTTGGGATAGAGGGTAGTTCCTCCAAAACCCACTGTGGGAGCCCATGCCTGAATCCTACTATTCCAATTCTCTAGCAGGTGCTATTGGTGTCCCATGCCACATCCCTTGCCTTGTCTGACTTTGTATGCAACTCTGCAGCTTTTCTGTCTCAAAACTTTCTCTAAAGTCACTAGGCTTTTCTCCACAAAGGCACAGCAGCCCAGAAGTACAGGAGAATGGGGGTATGTTGACACTCTTGAGGACAACCCTCAACAATGGAGGACAAATGTTGGAAGATAAACACCCTAGCCTCCTTGGAGGGACAGCTCTGAGCTCCTCAGAGAATCCCCAGCATGTTGGGGCCAGGTTCTCATGAACCTGAGAGTGAGTTCCTCCTTACTTCCGCCCCCTAGGCAACTCTCTTGGCTCCCCCTAGGTGCCGCCCCGTCCAGTTGCCCACAGCAGTAATGAGCTTTCATTGGAGCTTCTCCCTTCCTTGGCTAATGCTCCCTGCTCCTTCACTTTTGCTTTCTGGAATCACCTCCCAAATAAACTCCCTGCCCCCAAACCCTTGTCTCAGCTCCTGCTTTGTGGGAACCCAAATTGAGACAAACCCCCTAGACATCTTCCTGCTCAGAATGAGGAAGCCATTTTCGAGGCTTCCTCGAAAAACTTCCTCAAGGTTTTTATATTTACATCACATAAATGTGTTTAATGAATAATATATGATATCTTGGATATTTTATAAAATTTTCATAAATGTCATAATATTCCATGTATCTTTCTACAACTTACCTTTTAATTCAACATTTTTTAGCTCATCATTCATTTTAACTGTTAGCTAATTTCATCCTTTGACTATACCACAATTAATAAGCCATTTCCAATTGATGAACATTTACATTATTTCCAATTTTTATTGTTGAAAACAGTGCTGATTAGAGCAATCTTATAAACACTTGCTTGTGTGTATATGTGAAAATTTCTCTGGGCTACATACCTCAAGTTTTTTTATAGTACATGCTGTACATCAAGGGTTGAATATACTCTAAAGTGGTCAAACCAAATTATACCAGTAGCTCGGAAAATTCCCGCTTGCCCACATCGTTATCCACACCAGATGTCAGAAATTTTAATTTTTATTAATATGATGAAATGGTAACTCATCTTTATTTTGTACTTACTGAAATAGCTCTCTTAGATTTATTTATATATGGATTATATATCACTTCTCTGTATATATGTAAAAGAGTATGCAAGCAAAACTAATTAATAATTTAAAGCATTCCTAAAACTTCTTCACAAAGTCTAACTATTTTGAATAACTTTTTTCCCCCCACAAATCAGGCAGCCCCCAAAATCAGAATAGGTTCAGAGTGACCATGGGGCTGCCATATGGTCTGATAACATTTATGGACAGAAAAAGGAAAGTGACGTACAGAATCAGCTGGATTGATTACAGTTTGGAATTTGCCTTATTTGAACACGGTTTGGACAGCTGGCTGCCTATGATTGGCCAAAACTCTGTGACTGCTACGAATAGGTTATAGTCTGTTTACATATCTGATTAGTGCACAATGTACAGAAAAACCTTTAGGCTGGACTTAATATATGTAAGGAGGTAGTTTTAAGCTAAACTTAATTTAACAATTCCTCCCTTTTGGTCAACCTCTCAAAATTGGGCCAACCTCAAAGTTGAGAGGTGGACCAAAACTTTAAGCATTGACACCGCTCTGTTGCCACTGTAAATGGACTTATTTGGTCTCAAATCTCACTGAGAAATGCAGAACAGTGGGTTTTTATAATGTGGAAACCAGGAAACAGGATAATAGCAAAAACTCGTTACTTCAGGTTATTTTTTGTAAAAGTTAGAGCAGAGGGGACTTCCTTTATTATGCTGGAATCTCCTGCTTTCAGGAGAAAAAAAAACTGCCGGTCTGTTTTGGGATCTAGATGCTTCCTTAAAGTATCAGTTTGATTACATGGCACTTAGCATGAGTGACTCCATTTTGGTTTGGTCTGATCTGTTGGGGCCTAGCACACAACCTCAGCCCAAAGGAATGACTCCCATAATTTTATTTAATGATTTCTCCCCTTTGGTCAGGTTCTCACCTAGGTGAGAGGGTGATTAAAACTTAGGGCTTTAGCATTATTCCCAGTTGCTGTATTTTGGGTTTTCGGTCTCAGCACATCATCCATGGGTCATGGTGTCCTAATGATCACACATTTCTTTGAGTTTTGCCATTCCAGCTGAAGAGAGACCATTTGACACTCTACAAGTGACTGCATGCAAACATTTGAAACTTTCGAAAGGATACAGTGCACCCAGGAGACTACTCTTACGACTATCAGGAGGGTAATACCAAGAGTTTGGAGTATGCTTCTTAGCCCGGTCCCCATGAACCAATGCAATTAAAATCAAATAGATCAAAGAATGAGCCAGAAGAAGAGTCTATTCATTTTAACCAAGCAGCCTGTTCATTAATCCCCTGCAAGAAGTGTCAGCAATTGCAGATTTGTCTTTATTCATCCAGTAAGGTAATCTAGAACAATTCTATTGTCTAATACAACTTTGTCTAGTCTATTCTGCAACCATAGCCTTTGCAGTAGAATCCACTATAGAGCCTATTATGAGGAATTAATTTCTGATCATTGCCTCATTTATATTTATTCCAAACCATGGGAAAAGGGATCTAACAAATGATGCCCATCCAGAAGGGTGAAGGCCTCCTGGCAATGTTCTCTTTAACCTATGATGGAGGTTAAGAGGAGTGGACCAATGTTCTGTTTCTGACTGATTATGGAGCAACAAATGTACCTTTCAAATTCCTAGCCCACATTGGCCTTTCATCTTCCATCCATCAAGGCATAAATCTGCCCATGTATTAATATAAGGTTGGCTGTAAAATCCTCTAAAAATAAAAGAATATCTCATGGGTGCACACAAAGACCCTTTTCCAGTTGTATTGTTGTTCATAGAGGCACAAGCAAGGAAAAGTTAAGAGAGGTAAAAATTTCATGATGGCAGAGAAGTCTTGATCTGCAATCTTGGGAAAACTGTCCACATCTAGGATGCCATTTGCTTCAGGGGAGAAACTTCCCTGGTTAGCTTTACCTTAAGGTCTCTAATGGGTGTACATATCCAAGAGTTTAGAGGGGCCCTTCTGAGTTGTGAGATTATGGACCCAAGGTGCAAGGTCCAAACGTTTTGCTGCAGTGTGGATGACAAGGGCAGTCTTTCTCTGACGTTGTTTTCAGAAGACCCAATCTCTGGGTTCTAGATTGTGAAGAGTTTGATTGTCTTCAGTTGGTGGATCATGCAAAGCTTCCTTTACCTGATGAAAATACACTTTAGCATAATGCATTAAAGCCTTGCAGATGATATATGAAGTTCTATTATGAGGAACATAGGCTCTTCAGTGACTATTTCATAAAGGATCACCTTACGTTTTCCACTGGAAGTGGGTCTGATCGTCATTAATCTGCAATATCTTTCACCAAAGCAATCCAGTCAATCAGTTACCTTTGCCTAATGTTATTGTATCTGTAGCACCTTATTTAACTGTTTTACAACTTGTCTAGTAATACAAGTACCTCTATTTCTGTAGATTTCCCCATGAGGTAAACATTTTCTAATAACTTTTGCCCACTGTTTTACCACTGGCCTTCTTGCACACATGGGAAAGTGTCTATAGAACCAGAAAACATGCATTGAAAATGGCAGTTGAATAAAATCCTTCCATAAGTGTTCAAACCTCCCATCAGGTAGCAAAAATGTACCTGCAGTTTTGATTATCTTCCCAGAATTACAGGTTTGACAAACATTGGTTATAAACCATTTTAGCGATTTAGAACAGTTACCATGCCCATCAAATTTAATATAATTTGGATCATTTTATCTCTTTCATGATGAGTCATGGAGTGCAGAGCTTTTAATAACGGAAGCTTTCAGGAAAGACCAGGAACCTGTCCAGGCTCTCCACAAGTCATGCTTAACATTGGATTTACATCCTTTTAAATACCAATTTTATTTTTCTAACTCAGGTGCATAGCACTTGTTTATTAAATAGGTTATTGTGTATGGAACCAGTATATAAAAAAATAAGCCATCATAGGTAATTTGACTTGGGTCACTCTTATGGAGTTCATTCAAATTCTGTATCTTAACAGCTTCAGTACTGGCTAACCTAGTGTGAAAATCTGCCGAAGCATTTATTTCCTTAGTATTTAATTAACTCTTGTTCTGCTTGATGTTGTTAGCAGTTTTATGAACCAATCAGTTTTTTCATTAGAGTTCTGGGAATTCTTAGTTCCATGATAGGATCTTAAAGTTATCAGAAATCTGTACTTCTCAGAGTCCTTTCTATGAATCTCCTAGAAGATGAAACACTTGGGCGTATACTTGCTTAGGAAAGTACCAGAGTAAATAGTTACCCGTCTTTGAATAACAAGACTTAAAATGGTCATGGTTAAAGATCTATTGAGAGTTTATTACATTAGTGACACAATTGACAAGTAAATCTGGTTATTTCTGTTGCATACAACAGTTTGGGATAATAGCTAGAATTATGACTGAAAGCATTATACCAGGACTATTAGATTGCTAGAAATTTCCTGTAATTTCTGGCACATATTAACAACACACACATACAAATATAACTCAAAGAAGGTTTAACATTACTTATTATTTAATAATGACAATACTTCCCATATAATCTATCAAATAAGACCTATTAGTTTAAGATCTCTCTTTATATAAGAAGAGGTATCTTTTGGAGATGTTTAAAGGACCTGTATGGAAAATCTGAAAGTTAATTCGAGGTAAAGAAAAAAACTTTATTAAGAATTTGATATTGGGAAATGTGTCAAAAATATCAAAGGTTTAAAATACTTGATCAGAATAGGATCACAGGTCACTGAACGATAGTCATTCATTTATCCAAAGTGATAATTAAAGAACTTCAAAGGCAAACATACAAAGTTACATAGTTGCAGAAAACCTTAGCTCTTTTAACAGAGAAGACTCAATTTTTTTAAGTGATCAAAAACCTAGTAAAAGCAACATGAAACAGGAAATTTCCTTGGTAAAACACAAAATCTTTGTTTCATAGGCTAATGTACCTAAAAGATAAAAAAAAAAAAAACCTTTTATAATTTTCTATTAAGAGCAGACCAGTACTCTTAAGAAAACCTTTTTGTTTTAACACAGGGGACTAAATTCTACTTTTGTATTACTGTACTTTTGATATTAATGTTTAGTTTTTAGAAAAACTTACAGATAATTCCCTTCTAATCTTAGCCAGCTTGATCACACTTGAAATTTTTTTTATAAGATTCATCTTTCACAAACGTACAACTTTCTTATGCGTTCAGTTTTTGTCTTATACTTTTCAGCTTCTCATTTGAAACAACCAGTTTCAAATGCTTGAAAAAAATTACTTTTTTTCCCTTAACAAAACAAAACATTCTTATACTTTGTAGTTTACCAAAAGCATGTTTTACCTCCCTTGTATACTTGCATATACAGTTGTTTCCTATATTATTTCTAATAATTTTAGTTACATATATTAGAATTCTTAACCTTTAGTGAATTTAATTTCCTGAGTACACTAGCAGGCAGACAATTGTGAACTGTCACATCAGCAATCTAAAGATTGGCAAATCTAGAAGTCATAATTTCTGAAAGCATATGTACTTTCTTACAGCCCAGTTTGTCAGTGTGGCACAAAACATGTTTATTAACAGTCCCAAATATCTTTAGTCTCTCTGTAATAAGAAACTGTAGAGGAAGCACAATTTTATCTCTGTCCTCTTAAGTTTTTAGACTAGACTTGAGAATTAAATTGTACAGATTTTTCTCAGCCTCAGCTTTCCATTCTTGATGATAAGACTGTTAAACCTTCTGATATAGGGAAGACATCTTTCACATGGGACTTTTATCTTTTATCTACTTAACTCGTTTTTAATAATTATGCTTGTTCATGACGATGAGACATTAAACAGCAAGTCATTGTCTTAAGTTATTTTTCTTGCTGACAAATTTTGTAATGTAGAGATAACATAAGCTCATCTTACCAGTAAACCCAGGTGGGAAAACTCATGCATCTGTGTTATAATTAATGCTAACAACTCTGAAGGTATGCCTGTTTTAATCAAAGTATTCTTAAT
>CAUYRT010067552.1:0-12448 GCA_963574885.1 Lepilemur ruficaudatus | reverse complement strand
CCAAAAGAGCAAAAGTCATTCTATAATAAAGACATCTGCACCCGAATGTTTATGGCAGCACAATTCACTATTGCAAGGATGTGGAAACAACCTAAGTGCCCATCAATTCATGACTGGATTATTAAAATTTGGTATATGTATACAATGGAATGTTACTCAATTATAAGACATGACAGTGATCTAGCACCTCTTATATATTCATGGATTGAGCTTGAGCCCATTATCTGAAGTGAGGTAACACAAGATCAGAAGAATGGGTTCCACTTATACTCGCCATCATGGAACCTTTTTAGAGAAGAAAAGACACACCAGCCTTGGTCAGCCTACCTCCTTATACAAAAAATGAAAAACATCTATATTTTTAAGGTCACTGTTATTTTAGGGTCTGTAACTCACAGCTAAACCTAATTTTATATGAAACATATACAAATTATATTATCACAAATAATCTGTAAGTTCAAACATAGAAAAAAAGAATTATATCGTACTTTACCTCATGTTAGTCAAAACAACGTGGTACTGACTGATTAACACAATGGTGCTCACATGGTAGTAATATTTTCCAGGGATGGGGGATTGGGGGACGTAAACTCACAACTATCGGTCACGGTGTGCATGGGGGGTGGGGGAAGGTCAGGCCTCTAACTCCTGCTAGGGAGAGGCAATGATAAAAAATGTACCCAAAATGTTTTTACCCTCACAGGATCCTGAAATAAAAAAATAAAATAAAATAAAATAAAATAAAATAAAATAAAATAAAATAAAATTGATTTTTTAAAAAAAGACATCTGCACTCGAATGTTTATAGCAGCACAATTCACAATTGCAAAGATATGGAAACAACCCAAGTGCTCATCAATACATGAGTGGATTAATAAAATGTGGTATATGTATACCATAGAGTTCTACTCAATCATAAAAAACACTGGTGATCTAGCACCTCTTGTATTATCCTGGATAGAGCTGGAACCCACTTTACTAAGTATCACAAGAATGGAAAAACAAGCACCACATATAGTCACCATCAAATTGGTATTAACCAATTGACATTTATGTGCATATATAGTAATAACATTCGCTGGGTGTCAGGCAGGTGGGAGGCGGGAGGTGGGGATGAGTAAATCCACACCTAATAGGTGCGGTGCACACTGTCTGGGGATGAGCACGCTTGTAGCTCTGACTTGGGAGGTGCAAAGGCAATATATGTAACCTAAACACTCCCGTAATATTCTGAAATTACAAAACCAGCACTATAAATAGGAATTGTTGTATATGCATCTTAGAGATGAAGAAGCTGAGACTCAAAGAAATTAACTTGTCCAAGGTCACACAGCTAGCATTTGTAGAGCCTTGACACAAACGCATTCTGTCTTCAAAGTCACACTCTTAGCCACTACACAGCACACCTACCTAAAAGTTCTCTGGCAAAAATCTATTTGTGTGAAGATACGGGACAGATTGAACTGCAATAAAATCTCTTCGAATTTTAATAATTTATAAAGGAAGGATTTGTTTAGTGTTGGGTATAGATGATATTTGGTAATTAATAAGACAACAGAATGTTGTAGGATTTGCTATCTTGGCTACTATAACTCACACTACAGGTCTACAAGACTGTTGTTTAAATAAAATGTAAATAATTAATTCTCAATTTGCTTATAAATTGAGTAATGCTGTACTATAATATGAACCCAAGAATATGTTGGAAAACATCCACTGAAAAATATATAACATTGAGAAAATGCTGTGATAACAAACCCACAATTCTGGCCAAATAGAACAGATAAGTTGTTGTTTGAGATAAATCTAATAAAGCAGGTTATTTCAGCTTATTTTTATTGCTATTGTAGAAAGTAGAATTGCTCTGAGAATGTATTGAAGAGTTTTTAAATTTAATGGAGAAACTGAAACAAACATAAAATTTGAACATTAAAATAAGACAGTTACTTTGGTGACCAATTAGTTTGCATATACCATTTAAACCTTTTTGAGAGAATGGAGATTCTAATTCACTGGCATCACTTCAAAATGGTATTTAGAGATACTCCTCAGAGAACCAATAGTTGCTTATATCAGGTCCATTCCATGGTACAGGGCTTGACATATTGTACTTGTTTAATAAATGCTTGATAAATGGAAGAACGGATGAATACAGTTGTATCGATGGTGCTTCGGTAGGTGAATGGATGGATGGTTGAATAAATAAACAAGAATGATGCTTTACTGTTTCACGTAATTTTTACAGGAATTATCTCACTTGACCCTCAAAAGCCACCTGATAGTAGGTAAAGTGATTATACTTATTTAAAAAATTAAATGTAGAGATTCAAAGATTTTTAAAGAGTTACCTAGATAGACTTACTATGGGAATGCTTAGCCCCCATAAGCACAAGAAAATCTTTTCTTGCTTACTGTTCTGGGGAAGAAGAAGAAATATCTGTGTTATGAAGGATTCCTCGAATAAGTCATGATGTTCACTCATCCATGTCCATAGCAGATTGTATCTTCCAAAGATGGTCACAAGTAATATCTTCTTAGAATGTGACTTAACACTCCTCCCATTGAGATGTGGAGTCAGTATGTTCTCAACCCTTGAATCTGGATTAGTTTAAGACTATGGTAGAAGTGAGCTATATAATTTCTTGGGCTAGATCATAAAAGGTGACATAGCTTCTGCTTGAAGTGCTATAAAGAACTCCCACAGCCCCCAGTTTGGCTGAGCTCCCAACCGACAGCCAGGAACAACTTGTGAATAAATCATTACAAAAGTGGGTTCCCCAGCTCCAAGTGCAGCTGCCTCAGCTGAAGTAAGCCATCCCCGCCTAGCTCTGCTCAAATTACAGATTCACAAGCAAAATAAATGATTGCCCTTGTCTTAGGCCATTAAGTTCTAGGTGGTTTGTTATACAGCAACACATATCTACAAAAATGTATCTTTCCTGTTTCCACAGTTTCAAATGTTCTTCATTCCCTTGTCATTGGAAACTCCTACTCATTCTTCAAAACCCAGATCAATAACACCTTTTCTAGACTGTCTTCTCTTGTACTACCTCATTCTCCAATAAACTTATCTTCTCTATCTGCATAGCTCCTGTGTATCTTAAATCTCTCTCTAGGAGTGCATTGAAAATATTGCATTCTGTACCTGGCATACACCAAGAGCTTGGTGAATGTTTCCCCAACTAAACCAAATTGAGTTTCATTGGTGAACAAAAATCTGCAGCTAGTGCTGTACTTAACCAGTCCTGCAGGGTGATGGCCCCACGATCGTCCCTGCCACTAATCCCAATGCTCCACCCCACAACTCTTGCATTGACCTCATGGTTCCACTTAGTAGCCAGAACAATGTCTCCCTTCCATCCAACCAAAGATACTTGATTAAATACAGAGAACTACTCTATCCCCACTACTATTACAACTCTGTGAGAGGTGTCTTTTTTTTCTCTGTTCCCTTCAGTTTTCTCACTTATAACATTTTTTAAACAAGTTCCCTTGGGGCTAAATTGTAGAACACTGGAATAGCACCACATTGTCTCCAAGAGCCCAAATACTAGTTCCAAAGTCATCTTTATTATTTTCCCCGACTGACACAACAGGCTAAGCAGGGTTCCTGTTGGTAAACATAAAATGCCAGAAATCCCTGGGTGGACGAACTGATCAAGTCCTCCAGTCTGTAGCCCTCACTTAGATTTATTTGTAGAATTAAGTACAGAAATGGTTTTATTATTTCACATGTATTATTTTTATAGTGGTGCATACCTGGGATATCTCAGCTTGCAGAGACGTAGCCCCTTGCCAAGACGTAGTAGGACTCTACTCAGACAGCACAGTATCAGTCCTGTGCTAAGGCTCATGGGAGCCTCAGCCTCCATTATTTTCTTCCCAACGTTTGCCATACGGTCTAGCATCTCTACTTCACTCAGAAGGGCTGTGTTTCAACATTTTCATATTTTTCTCTCTTGTTAACCATTCCCCCCCTCAAGACTGACATTTCCTATTCTTATTGGGCCTGTTTAGACCTGTTTCACAGCACAACTGGTTGGGCATTTGCAGTCCAGCTGATTATTATTCCACTTTAAAATGGTGGCAGCATGGTGCAATAGGAAAAACAATGGAACTGCAGGCAGAAAAACCTAGGTTCTAGTCCCGGTTTTCTCATTAGATATGCCTATTACCTTGAGCAAGTCATTTCACTCTATTATGTCTCCATTTCTCTGTAAAATGAGAAAACCCAAACATATCTTCTCTAGGGACACGGTCAGAAATAGCATTTGATGCTTCTATACTTTACTTGAAATGCACGTTATTTGTTACATGCCTTTCCTAGGTACTTCTATTAAAAAAATCTCAGAGCCACCCTATAATCATAACATGGAATGATATGGTTGGAAGCCATGCCTTATAGAATTTTTGATTTTTTTAAATATATTTATATAAAAACATCTTATATAATTATCCAGAAAGCATTGCCAAGTCATCAAGATTTCAGGGGCAGGAAAGAGGATGAGTAGATTACGTCTGATGGAGTTGAAATTAACAGCTCTTAACCGTAGCAAAGACAGCAGAAGGAACTCCATTTCCCCCTCAAGGCCAGCATTGATTTGTTACCTACCTATGATGGTTAATTTTATATGTCAACTTAACTAGGCCACAGTACCCAGATATTTGGTCAAACACATCTGGACGTTGCTGTGAAGGTATTTTTAGACAAGATTAATATTTACATCAGTAGACTGTGAGTAAAGCAGATTACTCTCCATAACGAAGTGAGCCTCACCTAATCAGTTGAAAGCCTTAAGGAAAAGACTGAGATCCCCCTAGGAAGAGGGAATTCTGCCAGCAAGCTAGCTCCAGACTCAAGCTGCAACATTAACTCCTCCATAGGTCTCCAGCCTGTCCTACAGATTTGGACTTGCCAGCCTCCACAATCATGTGAGCCAATTATATATAAATATAGCCATAGATAGAAAGAGACAGACAGACAGAGACAGAGAGACAGATAAATCCTTCTAGTTCTGTTTCTCTGGAGAACCCTGACTCCTACAGTACCTTCCCAGACAAGGAAAAGAGGCACTCCACTCTATCCTGCCCTTATCCCCTGCCTTTATCCCATGTCCCCTGATTCAGGAAGCTCTATCCTTAGCCAGAAGGTCCATTCACCTCAATAATGAATGCACGTGAAAGGGTTCAATAAACTATCAAGAGCCAGGCTCGTGTATGCTAATATAATAACAATTATCATCATCATTATTATCACTGTAGTCATTCCATTTGAGACACCAGATGTGGGGCCACTGGGTATGCTCAGTGTTACATAATGTGAAAGGCTGGAATCTCTAAGGGAAGGCAGACCACACGGGGCAGGGTGATATTGTGCTCTGCTTCCACAACCCACAGCCCAGCCACACATCAGATTATTAAAACCACTCCTGAGAAAGAACAGAATTCATTGATTATGCATTCATCCCACATAGCTCTTGGCTCTAGCAATTCTTTACACCTCCAGAGACCTCTCATCTTCCTCTTCATCTACATTATCCAGAAAAGAAAAAAGCCAGCTGTCAGAGGGAGTGATCTTTTTAGAACTTTTCCAATCAAAACCAGCCTTTGCTTACTTTCCCTGACTTCCTAGAATAAATCCTGCCTGGTCTCCAAAAAGACTAATGGCTTTTGGTGCATTGGCGCCACCTAGTGACTTCTGGAGAGAATGTGCCCAAATTTTCTCAATCGGGATTGAGTTTACAGAAATGACAGTTAAAAATCAGACAAGGTTTTCATAACAGCCAGATTTGAATTTCAGAGACGTTTGGGAAACATTGTACATTTCCCAGTTTAGGAGTACCTAGCATAACGATAAGGGATTTTGAGTTTAGGCATCTCTTAAGTACAAAATCTTGTTCAACATCCTACCACATTTTATCTGTGTGACTTTGGATAAGTCATTTACCTTATTTAGGCTTTAAGGCACTGATTTCTAAAATTTGAGTTGTTTTTTAATTTTATAATAATTAATATAGATAGATAATAGATAGGGTGCTTAATAGACTAATTGGCCCACAATGAACAATCAATAAATCATAGTTATTCTATTATGAGCTACTTAGGGAACTTCCATAGAATGTCCATTTCTCTGCAGGGTGATGCTACCTGCTCTTCTAACTGAGCTAAACAGACGATGATGATCAATTTTTAAATGCTTACTTTAACACAATTTGGGTCTGATAAAAATTTCCCTGTGGGAATTAGGCATTCTTTAGTATGCTACTGCCCAGCATAAATATTCTAATGAATAAAGAAAGGCACTAAATTTTTTATTAAATGTGTGTCACATCCGCTCTCTTCTTTCGTACTTGAATGGAAGTTTGAAATTCGTTCTTAAACCAACGACCTTGGGAATGTAACCTTTTCAATTTTTTCCTGTACCTGTTCTCAAAATAAATCTTCAATAACACAATTTAAAGTCTGTCTTAATGCAGGAAAAAAAGCGCTTCTTAAAGAATGGGGAGCATTTGTTAAAAATGTTAAAGCACAACTGATTATGGTTGGCATAATGTGCCTTTGCTCAATTTCATAACTGAGTCTTACTTCCAGAATCCCTTAGTTTGGGATGCCGCTGTTCAACAAAAGAACCCACCCTTGCTCCCAGCCCTGTTCTTCCTTTTCTTTGGTTCCTAAGAAGCATGTATTTTATTTCTAGTCCCATATCTCTCTATCCTTCATTCTGGATATTTTTTGGTAGGGGGAAAAAAACGTACTTGTGATATAGAGAAAAAAGTACTGGACTAAGAGCCATGGAATTTGCTAGCTCATCTCAGCTGAATCAATTCAACTCATGAGACCATATATCAAATACAAATTATAGCCTAAGTCTCAGTTTTTGCTTTTGGAAAATGGGAACACTTCCCTATCTTACCCTACAGAGTTATGGTAAATATAAATTAGTGTAAGTAAAAGATCTTTGAACATTACAAGGTACTATACAAACATAAAATTAGACCTTCCACCCCAGGATGAACACTACTGGTTCATCAAGATCTATTCCCAATCTTTTAATTATGGAAACCCCCATATGCCAGTAATTGTATTTTTACTCATATTGATTGAGAAGATACAAGTTTTCATTTGGATTTCAATTCCTTTACAGTCATTCCAAGGTCTCGCAGACTGTCATGGTCATAGACTTCGAACCACTGCCCAAACCAATAAGGAGATTAACCAAAGGCGACCTCAACACATTGGGCTGCTTTCTTCTTGTTTTCAGATCCCACCTAAACCAACAACTTTCATGTCCTAAATGTCCTCTCTCTTGATCTGACTCCTGGTTTCCCTTCTTCTCTGCTGGTTTCTGGGATACTAGCCCACCTATCATTTCTCCTATAACGACTGGTTATAAATTCTCGACAGTTGCTCATAGTTAAACCTACATAAGCATATACCTCAACAGAAGAAAACAAAATTGATGTCACACGTGGCGATGGAAAGATTCGAATCCAAAGTACTGGTAAAAAGTACAAAATACTCCCCTCCCCAATCCTTGAGTTATTAATCATCTTGAGGTTGCAGTACCCAGACATCTGCTGGATAAAAGAACAGATTAGAGGGAGGCAAGGAAATCTGCCAAGACCTGAGGCAGATGCTTCCTTTTAGATTTGGACCTATTAGCAATGCTACATGTACCGACTCTTTTCCTCAGATCCAAGTTTCTAAGTTTCAACATCACATTTCTCTAACATATTGAAACAATTCCAGTAGAGGTAGAACTTGAACAGAAGGAGCCCCAGGCATGATTGAACTACTTCACTCAGAAGCACTAATTGAGAGCATACTCAATTAGTCCTAAATTGTTCTAGGGCTGGAGATTTAGAGACAAAAGGCATACCTCCTGCCCTCAAAGTGCTGTCTACTCAGGTATTCAGTTTACAATACAGTGACCTAAATGCAATGGTAAAAGGAACCCAAGGTGTCCTGGAGCACATGGGCCTTCACCTAAGCCAGAGGTGTTTTCCCAGGGAAGGTGATATCTAAAATAATATTTGAAATATGAACATAAGCTCATCAGGTGAAGAAAGCATCACTTACTCCATGTAAACCAGCAATGTTTAGAAACTTGAATACACCTTGAGCATAGATGCAAACTGGGAGATAGGAGGAAGAGTAGTTGAAGGCCATTAAAGGAAGGACATGTTACGACCAGCTGATGAGCTTATATCGGGTCCTGAAGGCCATGGGAGCTACTCAAGAATTGTAAGTGGGAAAGCAACATGATGGGATTTGCTAAAAAAATGTCAAGTTCGGTCATTTTGGGATCCATATTCCCCTCAAACCTTTTAACTCCTATTAGGATGTCACCATAGTCTCCTGCTGCTTCTCCTGGCCTCCTGCCAACCCATCCTGCACACTTTCCAGAGTGGTCTTCCCAAAACACGCTTATTTGTGTTATTCCCCTGCTCTAAGTTCTAAGATGGAATCCATGCCTAACTTTTCACACTCGTGTTGCCCCCAGGCACCCTCCTCATGTCTTAATCTCAGGCCAACCTCACTACTTCTTCCTCCCCAACATGCCCTGCTGTTCCAAGGTCCTACCATAATCATCCTTCTCGCATTAATGCCTGAGGCACCCTTCCTCCACTGTCTGGCTGATGGATTCTTGCTTATCTTCCAAAACCCAGTTCCAATGTCTCCCTTTGTGTGAATTCTGCCCTCACCTGCATTGGCACCCCCTCCTTTGTGCCAACTTCATGCCTAGCGCAAGTCCTATCACTGCATTTGTCCTAGCTCTGTGGGACTAAGCTCTGCCTGCTTGTTCATTCTCCCTTTGCACCCTGAGCTCTTTGAGGGAAAGAGGCCTCCTTCTCACCTACCTTTGTAGCCCCAGTTCTTAGGGCTTAGTTAAATGCTCAATACAGAATTAGTAAAGGGATGGAGCGGATCCCAGAGACTCCCATGCAGCCCCGCCGCTGCCACAGGCTGAGTTACCATCACACATTGGGAGGAGTTGCAGCTGCCATAACCGGCCCCAGTCACCATCCCTGCAACCACCAGAAGGAGGCCAAGACCAGGAACCGCCCATTGTCCCTGCATCTGTCGTTGCCGTGAGATTAACATACCCTAGTATCTACTGCTCTCCATGTGGAGCAACACTGTCTCAGCTGATCTTTCAACCTTCAATCTGCCTGTAGATGCCCCCAGTCTGCCTGTAGATGCATGAGAGACAAATAAATGCTTATGTTTATATGCTGCTGCTATTTTGTGATTGTTTGTTACCCAGCAAAAGCTGATTGATACATGGGTCATCCATATAATAGAATATTCTCTAGCTGTTAAATGTGGCAGATCTTCATGAATTGTTACAGAAAGAGTTCTAGGATATACTGTTAAGTAAAAATAGCAAGGTACAGAGCAGTATGTATAATATGCTCTCAGGTGTGGAGAATAAAAAGAACATATATTTCCATGTTTGTCTACACAATGTTAGACTGTCTTTCTGTCTCTAGAAGAATGCATAAAAATTTGTTAACTGGGATTGTCCCCAGAGAAGGGCAGTGGCTGGCTGAGGAACAGAAGTGAGAGTGACCAATCAGTCAGGAGTATTTCAGTATTTAACCACCAGTGCAGCTGCACTGGTGCGTACCAGCTGAGTAGCCATCCTGGATGGACACGTTCTAGAAATAGCTTAGATCCATCCCCCTTTCACAGTTTTCAGGATGGTCCATACAGAAATTGAAGTGATTTCAAGGTTTAAAGAAAGTTGGATTTAGTTGAGTTGGTGAGAATCAGAGGAGAAAGATGAAAAAAAAAAAGAAAAAAAAGGAAATGTGTGCTAAAAATGGGTTTGCCATCCATATGTTTTTACCAACTCACCTCTCTTATTCTCTGCTTCAGTGCCATTCTTAAACTTGACATCATTATAGTCCACAGTATATAATTGATTCAACTACCTAGGATAAACATATTTAGAAAAAAGATGAGTGAACAAAAATACTGTAATACAAAAGATCTCACAATGTGGGAAGAAGTGTGTATTTTTTCCCAAAATTTCACATAATCCAAGAAACACTGTCAGGATAAGTGCATGTTGCCATAGAAACTAGATGTCATTATTAGCATCATCAGCAGTCACTAAATGCCTGTTAGTACTGTTTTGAGTTACTTCCTACTTATACTAGAAAAGAAAGACATAATGTTTGCTACAAAGAAATTTCTAATTCAAAGAACTTCTAGAATAGCACATGCTTGTTAGGGAAAGGATGAACCTTTATCATTCATCACTGCTAAGCAATGAAGATTAATAAGACTCAGTTTCCATCCACAAAGAGTTCAGTCTGGTGTGGGGGACAGATCCATGAATAGATGATTATTAGATAATGTGGAAACTCAGTGATGGTGATGTACACAGAGCATCATGCACAACCCCCAAAGCAATCAAATGCTGACACTAGAAGAAGCACATGCTTACTCAAGAAAAACCAATCTGTTTAGATATCTATTTCTTGCCTCATTATTTATCCCCGAACATGTTTTAAGATTTATAATGCATAAGGGAGAGGACTCCCTATGTCCTCTCCCTAAATTCTCACTATTCCTAGTTTTAATTTTAATCAGTGAGATCTCCCATTCAAAGGAGAACAAAGCTCCTATAAAAAGTGTAAAGAATGGAATTCTGATTTCTACAAGCTGTTAAGTCAAAGAATGCATGAATAATTTAGACTCCACCAACTGCCAATGATCCTGGGTTCCAAAACTCTGGATCCCAGGAGCCAATGATGGGCAAAGCACCTGGGGGGGATAATGTGGTGCCCAGGAGAGTGATTGATTTTTATTTCCTCTATGTTGTCAGCAATCCTTGATGCAGGCTGCTGCCTGCCTGCCTGGATCTGTCATACTCTCCTATTGCCCTCTGGAGCCCCACTTGTTGCCAACGTTCCACTTATTACTCCTTGTTGGACCTCCATGGCACGGCCAACTGCCGAACCTCCTACCTCCCATCTGCACCATCTACCAGAGACTGCTTTGCTTATCAGGATAGCCTTTTTCCTCTCACCTGCAAGAGAATCTGCCCTCAAGTGCCTGCTCTGCTAGGAGAAAAGTAGAGTTTTAGTATTCTTGTATAAAAGCAGGGTTCTCTAGAGAAGTCAAAGCAAAAGGGAGTCAGGCTAATGACATGCAGTGGCCAAAGATGTGGAGTGTGGGATCCTAATCAGTCCAGAAGGTCCCGGGACCTTAAAGGAGCTTTGATCCAAAGTGGATGTGGGCCCTTTGAAGCCTTAACACTTGTTTCCCTCCTAGACAATAGCACAGTGATGTTTACAGGGTTTCTAAGAGTTGTGCTTAGTTTCGTGAGGAGAAAGAATATTGAAGACACTAAGTTCACAAATTTCCTGGAGTGGATTTAGGGCTGGCTGAAAGACTGCTTGTGTGTCAGCCTGTGCAGCCAGCATCAAGCTCAATAAATGTTAATTTCCTTTCCTTAATTCAGCTTCTCATTATTTGCTTTCTTCACTAAAGTTTATACGTATGACTTAATCTCCCTTTCCCAAATAACCATCATTTGACCTTGGAACAACTCTCCCAATCCACTGTCCTACTTCTCTTTAATGCCTGTGTGTCCCATCAATCCTCATAGCATCTACCAGAAAACTCTCCCAACTTTATCTGAATGTGAATCTTGCTACCTATACGCCCGAGAACCTTCAGTTTCCAGGTTATAGTGTAGGGAGGGAAAATCCAAGCAGAGCCTAGTAATGTCACTGAAATGGGAAGAGGTGCCGGGTGTCCAGGAAGGCAAGGTGTTTAGAGTTTGCAGAGCAGAATCCTGGATAGCAAAATATAACAGTAAAAACTAATTCCATGTATCTCTAAAAGATCCTATCAAATGTTCAGCTAAGTACTGATAGGCGCATGCATGTGAGAAAACTACCCAAGGCCAGGGAAATAACCACGAGAAAAAACTAGAGAATTAAAGTTGTCATTCATCATATTAACAGGCTATTAAAAAAAATATATGATCTCAATGGGGGTGCACAGGAGAGGAGGAAGAGATTACAAAGCGGCAAAAGAAAACTTTTAGGAGGGATGAATGTGTTCATTATCTTGAGTGGCATCGGTTTCACAGGTGTATACTTACATCAAAACTTAGTAGGTAAATCATATGCTTTAAATATGAGTATTTTATTTTGTGGCAATTCTATTTCAACAAAGTTGTTTTAAAAAGGATAATTGACTATTGATAGTAAGAATAAAAATTATTGTGGGATTTATAGTATATATAGAAGCAAATATAAATTATATAAAAATATATAACAAGCCAGGCACGGTGGCTCACGCCTGTAATCCTAGCACTCTGGGAGGCCGAGGCGGGAGGATCGCTCAAGGTCAGGAGTTCGAAACCAGCCTGAGCAAGAGCGAGACCCCGTCTCTACTAAAAATATAAAGAAATTCATTGGCCAAC
>CAUYRT010067551.1:0-13549 GCA_963574885.1 Lepilemur ruficaudatus | reverse complement strand
TTTTTTGTAGCTGAGTAGAACTCCATGGTATACATACACCACATTTTATTAATCCACTCATGTATTGATGGGCACTTGGGTTGTTTCCACATCTTTGCAATTGTGAATGGTGCTGCTATAAACATTCTAGTGCACATGGCTTTTTTATAGAATGTCTTTTGTTCTTTTGGGTAGATGCCCAGTAATGGGATTGCTGGATACAATGGTAGATCTACTTGTATCTCTTTGAGGTATCTATGTATTACTTTCCACAGAGGTTGTACTAGTTTGCAGTCCAACCAGCAGTGTAGGAGTGCTCCTATCTCTCCACATCCATGCCAACATTTATTGTTTTGGGACTTTTTGATAAAGGCCATTCTCACTGGAGATAAGTGATATCTCATTGTGATTTTGATTTGCATTTCCCTGATGATTAGAGATGTTGAGCATTTTTTCATGTTCGTTGGCCATTCTGTCTTCTTTTGAAAAGTTTCTGTTCATGTCCTTTGACCACTTTTTGATAGGGTTGTTTGATTTTTTTCTTGCTGCTTTCCCTGAGTTCTAAATAGATTCTAGTTATCAGTCCTTTATCAGATGTGTAGCATGTGTAGCATTTTCTCCCATTCTGTAGGTCGTTTGTTCGCTCTCATGATAGTTTCTTTGGCTGTGCAGAAGGTTTTTAATTTGATTAGGTCCTATTTATTTATTTTTGTTGTTGCTGTGATTGCCTTTGGGGTCTTCTTCATAAATTGTTTGCTTAGGCCAATGTCTAGAAGAGTATTTCCAACGTTTTCCTCTAGAATTCTTATAGTGTCGTGTCTTAGGTTAAAGTCTGTTATCCACCATGTGTGGATCCTGTTTCAATCTTCTACCTGTGGCTATCCAGTTTCCCCAGCACCGTTTGTTGAATAAGGATTCTTTTTCCCAGTATATGTTTTTGTCTGCTTTGTCAAAGATTAGATGGCTATACGTTTTCTTGATTCTTTGGATATTGAGTATTTGGGGGCTATATCTTGTATATTATGACTGTTAAATTGGGGAGATTCTGGATTATTCTATTTTCATCCAAAAATATTGTTTCCTTTGTTTTAGCAGCTGGTTTTCTTGGTTGGGCTTGAACAGCTAAATCTTTCTTGTGTAGTAGATCTTATCTTTGTTCAGATCTTTTGTTTTTAGATGGGCTGCTGAAAGCCTGGTCTGTGAAAGCATGGTTCAGGGTTTTAGTCAGAGATGTAAGTAGACAGGGATTAAGGATCTACTCTTTAGCTCTTTCTCATCAATGCTCATGGTTTCCTGGATTCTTTTTATTTGGTTTTCTAGGCCTGAATGACTGAGTTTTTCACATGTGCCTGCTTCTGCTGTGCATACTATGCCTGTACCTAGTCCCAAATTAAAAGGCACACCATCTTCCCTCCTCCAAGTAAATGTACATACTTTACCAGTGTCTGTCTGGTTGTCCTCACTCACTGATACCTTCAGGGTGGCAGCTCTGGTTTCGGTTCAGAATTGTTCTTTTGTTTTGCATCTGTTTTGCAGGAACATGGTTCAGGGTTCAGTTAGAGATATGGGTAGACAGAGTTTAGTAATTCTGTCTCTGCCTTTCTTCCCTTCTGGGATTCCCCCACTCTCATTAGCCTTTTTCAACTTGACTTTTCTGGTTACCCAGACCAGAAAAATGAGAGATTTTTTCCATATGTATCATCTCTTCCACTAGCCGCTGTTCACCACAAATGCTGTACTTGGCCCAGGCTAAAAAGTCAAGGTGAGGAAAACTTATTTGTATGACTCCATGCCTCCCTTCCTCCTAGCAATTGTGGGTTCTTCGTCAGAATCTGTATGCTTCTGGTCACTGTCCAGTACTTTAAGTTCATTTCTCTTTTTATTATATCTAAGTTTTGTATGTTTATGTGTGTATATGTGCTAGGGAGGGAAGGATCCTATAGGTTCTGAGTTTATCATAGCCAGAAATGGGAAGTTTTCAGGAATATTTCCTTGAAAGGAAAAAAAACCCTCTGCTTTACTGAATAATCTCTTAAGAGTAGAGGAGGAAGAGATTTTGGAGATAAGCAGAACCCTTTGGTGGCTATAAGCAACCTATATCATTTGAGTTTGCATAACTTTTCACGGAATCTGGAGTTTTTTAACCTAGTTACGGCTGTTTTGAGGCAAATGCTCATTTCTACTGTGCTTAAAACAGTGCCTGTTATAATGTTAGGTATTCAGTAAATGTTAGTTGAATCTATTATTTATGGATTCACCATAATAAATTACCATTAATAAATTAGCTAAGTGTGAATATTTTGATTATCTCAGAAATAAGGTGATTAGTTAAGGAAAAATATTTGTATATTTTTCTTGTATTCATGTAGATACACATCCAATATATTTCAAGCCATTTTAAAAGATTATTCTGTCCATGATGTACTTTGTTATGTAGTGCTATACAAATGAATTGTTTTGGGGGGGATCTCTGTAATTGTGTTTCGTATATGTAAATCATTTGTTGAAGGACTGTAGGGAATAGTGAGCTAGGTAATTAAATAATGTTCATTTTGTAGTTTCTGCCTCATAGTATCGGCCAAAGTAAATGAGATTATTAACATGAACACCTTAAAGTTGTGTTTAGAAATTACATTTATAGAAATTATCAAGGATTAAGAGTATAGAATAGCAAAAAATGACAGTTTCTCTAATATTGGGGTTAAAGTGTTTTGAAGTGTATGTCTACACACATATACAGTATAGAATTCATCAAAATATAACTTGCAACTCTTTTGACTTTTGGCTCATTATCCTCTTGTTAATGTACATGTAAGAGATTACATGGGGTCTTGATATCATTACGGTAAATTACAGGCTGCACTGCAGGTGCTATTCAGTGTTGAATGGGAGTGAGATCAAAGAAACCATGTTGATCTTTCACTAAAATTTGAGATTTGGTGTTGACTTTTTAGTGTGATTATTATAAAAGAGATGTAGTATGGAACTATTTCATTAGATTAATCCAAGTATTCAGCATCATAACTTAGAAACTCCCTTTAGTTCTCTTCCCTAGGCCTCCATTTACTCAGTGATGTAGGCAGACTGAGGAACCCTGAGAAGGCTTTGGACTTCTGGGTTCACTAAGGAACTGTGGTAGCCATCTTGCTGTTGTTGGCTCTACTGACCTGTAGCTACAGATCAACACATATGCAACCTCATTTTCCCTCAGGTAACCTGGTTGAAATCCAGTGCTCCAAGCTGCTTTGAGGCTTTTATCGCATGAGTGAGCACTGAAAATGTGAAAAACAATTTTAGACCAGAATAACAAGGTGAGTAAGGCCAAAGAATGTTTTTATGGATATTCATGCATGTTGCCAGCAGGATTCAATATTTTTTCCAGATGATTTTGAAATATTCATTTATCATTTAATGGGTTTTTATTTGATTCTTCTGAGGACCTGGTTGCATTCCTGTTGATTGTGTACCTGACCACATTAATTAATACTTTGTCTTACTCTCATATCTCTGAGGTAGATGAATATTTCAATTGAATGGGAAATGAAGCGCTGTATTTTCAAGGGACTTTCCTCCTGTTTCATAGTGTCTGTGTGATAAGAAAGACAGGGAGAAAGTCTTTTTTTAGAATTGGCAGCACAAAGTATTAGAATCCTATAATGCTTATATGAAGTTTGGTGAAATGCTTGGCTAAAGACAATTTTATCCTCAAACTAGAACTAAATTGGTCTGTGGAATGAACATTTCCCAAAATTGACTTTCCTTGGTAGCTAAAGCTGCAGCTAGACATTTCAGAAGCAGTTTCCAAGGAGGTGAATAGATGGTGAGGTAATTTTCTTAAGTACTTGGATCCTGATTGTCTCCAGAGGCTTTGAAACTGTGAGTTACACAATAGGCTGATTTGATTTCCTGGGATCTTTGCCAGGTTCGTAATTGCACTGAAATTTTTAATGATCACGGATGACAACATGATGTCCTTCTCTTTATTCTAGGAGTGAGGTAATTTCTACATGATAAGGAACAAGAGTATATTTTAGCTTGGAAGACTTGGAGGATCAGACGTCTTTTAGGTCTGACACAGTGGTGTATCTGAGACATAGTTATGTAGCCACTGAGTTGTGACTACTTGATTTGTTTAGATAGCGTTGAAAATGTCCATAGACTTATAAGCTGCGTGAGGGCAGATTTTATGTCTATTTGGTAATCAGTGAGTCCTGGCAAAATAGTTGTTGGTGGTAAGTCCTTATTAATTTTTGTTGGAAGAATGGCAAGTATATTTTAATGTTCTAGGTTTTTTTTATTTTCTTCTTTGTATTATTATTATTATTATTATTATTATTTTGGTATAGGAATAGAGGTAGTAGTGTTGGACAGGAGTCAGGGTAAGGTGTTCCTTCCCTTCTGCTCCTGGTAAGCAAGTCTTCATTTTTCAAGACTCTCAAATGTCCCCTTGTCTGTGAAGGCTTCATATCTTTTCTGGGTGCAGTTGACCTGACCACTATTCCCTTAATATATTCTTTACTTCTTTTATAGCATGTGTGACATGTTCATTGCATTTTTAATGTCTGTCCATTTCTATCACAAAGCAATGCTCAATTATTATTCATCTGCCTATTCCTGGTATATTAGTAGGAAGGTATTCAGCTGCAAGTAACAGGAAAAGCAATTAATGGGGACTTAGATAAGGGTGAAATCATGTCACAAAATAAGTTTGGAGATAGACGGTTCAGGGCAGGTGTGTTTAAGGATGCATATCTTTCTGTTTTTCTAACCCACCAAGCTTAACATGTGATTCTCATCAAAAGAAAGAGGGAAAATGGCAGAAGGGTTTTCCAAAAGTATGCCCTCTTGAAAAGAAGACTTTTTTCTTATATCACATTCATCAGAACTGGGTCACATGGCTACCCTTAGTTGCCAGGGAATCTGAGTACTTTTCCAGCCCTTATACTAGAGAAAGGCAGAGGGCAAAAGCACTGTGGATGACATTTTGGTAGGTAGTCTACAGTATCATGTTCATGATTAGGGCCTCCCTCAAAAATATCCTGGCGTGTCTTATTAACTGTGTCACACATTTAACATATTTTAGCAGTAGGCTCACTATCTTAAATCTCAAGAACAAAATCTGTTTCTTTGCTATTTCTTCAAATTCTTTGTACCTCCTTTAAAAGTGTGGTCTGGCTCAGGGTTTCAAATTAAACTTTGGCCATTTCCAAGATGAAGTATATGATCAGAGGTAGAAATAAGCAGTAGTACAAGAGAATATGATTTCAAGAACTTGGCCCCAGCAGTATGGAAAACATTTAATTCTATAAATGATAGATTCCATAAATAATCTGTCTGCTTCCTAAGATTTTGTGATTTCTAGATGTCCTTTAGCTTTCAATTCTTTCTTCCTTTTGTGAATTGAATTTGGTAGAGGGAGGAGTGTAGCATTTGATGGGTTCCCTTATTTGTAGTGTGAGTTTGTTTAATTTCTGTATCAACATAGAGCGCCTGGTTATCAGTGAGATACTCTCTTTAAGCTGGTTGGAATGAAGCTGAGGGCAGCTGGAAACTCTTAGCATCCACTAATACTTGATGCTGCCCCCTGCTCTTAGTTTCCATTGCCTTCTTAGTGCCCTTCTTCCCATGCTTCATGAGTTTACATATGTTCTTTACTGCATTCTCTAGATAGTTGTAAATTTTAACATCTCTTTCTTTATCTGAATACAGAACATTTGTTTTCAGTCCTTATTACAGCAAGAGGAAAACCTTGCAGTGATATGACAAATCCCCTTCCTCAGAGACAAAGCTTTTCTCCATAGGCCTTCCATTCAATTGTTCGTGGAAAGGAAGGAGCTTTTCTGAAGGCCTCCCTATTTTTGAATTCTTTCTAGAAAATTTATGTCCAATTTGGTAGAGGAGATACTTTTCCCTTGAGGGCCACATATGTGAAGAGGAAGAGCCACACATGTAAAGATCCTACTAAGAGGGTAGTTCTTTGGGGTAGAAGTTTTATTTATTTATTTTTTTTTTGAGGGACAGAAAATGTTCTTGCACGCTATTGAACTTAGAACAGAAAGCATACAATTTTAACCAAAAGTTATAAAACAAGAGATACAGCTTGCTCATACCTACATTATATATTATGTATTCAACCTTACTGGTGATCAAGAAATTATAAACTAAAGCAATAAGATACCACTTTTCACTTACTGGATACACTAAGTTGAAAAAGAAAATGCTAATATTCATTGCTGACAAATGTGGGGAATACTGTAGGTAGTGTTTTTTTTTTAATTATAAAAGTTCAGCATACAAAAAGAGAAGTCAGTATAATAAAAACTTCTTTTATTTTAAATATTTTTTTTAAACCCAATTCTCCCTAATCTTGTTCTCTTACTACCCCCCTCCTTCCCTCACTGCCAATCCCTCCTACTGCCAACCTGAGGCAACTGCTCTCTGTAAACAAGCACTCTTGTACACTGGTGATGAAAATGAAATTGGTATAAACTTTCTGGATGGCAAGTTAGCAATAATTATCATCCTAGAAATTTAATCTCAGAAAATAATAAGAGATGTGTATAAAAATATACGTGGGTACATTTATCAGTGTTATTTATAATGAAAAAATGGAACCAGCCTAAACGAACATTTTTAAAAGAAAAACTGTAGACAAATTAAATTTAATAGAGTTTGAGCAAAGAATGATTACAAATCAGGCAGCCCCTAAACCAGAATAGGTTTAGAGAGACTCCGGCACTGCTGTGTGGTCAGAGAGAATTTATGGACAGAAAAAGGAAAATGACATACAGAAAATGGAAGTGAGACACAGAAGCAGCTGGATTGGTTATAGCTTGACGTTTACCGTATTTGAACACAGTTTGAACAGTTGGCTGCCTTTGGCCGAAACTCAGTGATTGGTATAAGAGTAGGTTACAGTCTGTTTACATACCCAATTAGGTTACAGTTTACTATGTACGGAGAAACCTTTTGATCCGAACTTAAAATATGTAACGAGGTTTAGGCTAAACTTAATTTAATAACACTAATAGAAGACTGGTTAAATAAATGATAAATATTCATAAAATGGATTATGAAGCAGCAATTAAAATTTGTGCATTTTCCAAATTGTCTGCCTTAAATATGCATCAGTTTGGTGACTAGAAAATAGGCCTCATCTATGTCATACAAGAATCTGTATTAAACCCAGTGTTAAAACATATAATTTGGTTTTGTGTTATGGATAAAGTAGAAAAAGAACAGTAAAGAGGAAAATGGGAAATTAAAAGATTATTCGAATTTGCAGTGAAAGAAAGATAATCAAGTAGGCAATTGGTTTCTTTAGCCTGTCCAGGGAATTTAGTGTCTTAGCCATCAATTAATGTGTGCTTTCTCTGTGCCAACTGGGTTTTGGATGCTATGCTATGATCAGTGCAGATGGGCCAAGTCATGGCCTAATCCCTCAAACAGTTTGCAATCTGGGGAAAATAATACACATACAGTTAGAAATTTGTGGGCAAACAAGAATGAGTACTAGAGATTTCAATGCTACAGAAATTCAGGGGACAGGGCAATTGCATCCTGCTGGGCTGATGGAGATGCGTTTCTAAGGAGGAGGGGAAGTATACTGTCATTAATAATGGCTTTAGGATTCAAATAAGCCAAAAAGAAAGGAACATCATATTTAAATGGTGTGAACAAAGGCTTGGACGTGGGGAATATACAGCATTTGTAGAGAGCTAGTATGACTCAATTTGTAGGATATTTTTGTAGTGGAAGAGCAAATAACAGGGGCCAGAACTCTGAGAGCATTGTCTTAGGACCTCTGATTTGGGTTTACATGCCTTTGTATTTGTTGCTTTTAATTGCAAGTCACAAAATAGCCATTTTAATATTAGAAAATCTACCATAGGACAAATGAAATTAAGCTGAGAGTTGAGAATTTTCCATTCTTGGTTCAATACTATAGTGGGGACAGCACTAGAGTAATGTTAACAGAAAAAAAGTCAAACTCTGCAAAATAATTTTAAAGGGATTTACTCTGATCCAAAGTTGAGGATCATGACCCGGAGCCACACCCAAAAAGCCTTGATCAAGTGGACTCGCTGTGGTTGAGTTACAGTTTGGTTTTGTACATTTCAGGGAGACAGGGGTTACAGGTAGTCATAAATCAATACGTGGGAGGCATACATTGGTTTGGCCCAAAAAGGTGGGCTGTCTCGAAGTGGGGAGCTTACAGATTATAGGTGGGTTTAAAGATTCTTTGATTTGTAATTGGCAAAAGACATGAAGCTTTGTCTAAAGGCTTGGAATGTTTTAACATAAGGAGCTGTTTATCAGAGGTAAGCCACTGGACATATATTTGTTATGTAAATTGAGGACCTGCAGGTTTGTCTTGCATACCCTTAGGCTGGTTAATGGGTTACAAAGGATGTCCCCAAGAAGGGAGGGGGGTCATGATGAGGCATGTGTGACCTCTCTCCTGTGGCATGCAATTTAGTTTTAGGATATTCCTTTGGCCAAGAGGGCGTTCCATTCAGTCAGCCAGTGTGGGGTGAGCCTTAAGATTTTATTTTAATTCACAGTAACAACCAGACCTGGAGTGTGGTACTACAGGTTCTATCAAGTAGTGGCTCCATAACCAAACCAAACCTTGATTTCGTTATCTGTAAAACAGGTATGATATCATTCACCTTTCTAGATTCACAGGGTTCTTAATGAGCAGATCAAGTAAAATGGCATAAATACTCGTCTTGATGCAGAGCTGAGGGAGCAAAAAAATAAAATCTTTAGACAGAACTCCCACTGTACCCCTCTGTTCACTTACCTCAACTCTGATGAAAAGGTATGTAACTAGGGGAAAGAAAGAATTTACACAGAGATTTGAACTCACCTAAAATGAAAAGTGGTAATAGTCTACAAAAATTTCCCTCCACCCAGTACCATAACCATTAAGTGCATTGTCTCCAGACAGCTGGACTCCAATATAAGGTTTTGGGGTTACTTTTTAGCCATAACTATATAATAACAAACATTCTGTTTTGTTTTGGCTGATTGATCCCAGGGCTATATTTATTTGGTAAACCAACTTGGCAAGCTTTCCACAGTCTGCTTTTGGAGAGTAGTAATTCTTAGGGACTCAAGGATAGCCCCAAATGAACTATAATCCCTTGTCCTTAATTATTTAGAATGGAATGATATTCTGAATTCTCTTGGCCCATGGGGTTGCTGATCAGCATTTCTTTCAGGACTGCTGCTCTTTTTGGAGAAAAGCCAGCAGAGTGACTCAGATCTTTTAAGTTTGGCTTCTAGAGTAGCCATCAGACATTGGTGTGAATCAACCAGGTGCAATGAGTTTCCTTTGGCATGGCCATTCCACTGGGTGTGTTTTTGATTGTGTCTAGGCTGTTTTAGGAAGCCATTTGAGTGGGCCAATTTCTAAACATATAAATATGGCATATGCTTTTTCTGTGCTGTCTAGCCCTTGGCCTACTTACAAGAAAGAAGCTATAAGAAATTGTGCTATAAAATGTGTTATTGCATTTACTATATGGATGTTGAAGACATTTTTCATTACATTTCTTCTTTTGAGGACACTAGGGATAACTTTTCTCTCTAATCTCAAAATCATAAATAATGAAACTTCTGGGCAACTGGTTTGTTTTTATCTTAGGAATATCATGGCTCATGTAACTAATTGTGTTTTTTGGCATTGACTACTAGGATGTCTATCTCTTCCTTTATCAAAGTTACAGAACCTTTCAACAGATTTTTTTGTGTACAAACCTACATCCTATCTTTGTCTTATCTCTTTTATTCTGATCTTTCCTTTTATGTGTTTTCCTCAAATGCTTATTTTTAAACTTTTATTTTGTCTTCTTTAATTATATGATTTTATATAAATCATCTTTAATTCTTTCTAGAACTAAGTAAGGTATGAATAAATACAGTGAATTTGATACATAAATATTAAGTTTAATGTGTTTAATTGGTGTACATTTTTTATTTATCATGATTTGGTGGTAATCTAGGGCACCAATTAGGTGATATCCAGAAATATATAACAATTGAACTTTTAGATAAGATGGTTTGAGAAGTAAAGCAGCAGTTGACCCATATGCATACAATAACCCCTGCCATGAACACCTAAAGGTGTACACAAATTGTATCTTGGCCCTTCCTTCTCAAACTTCCCTGAATCTCAGTAAGTTTCACCTGGAAGCCTTTTATAGGAGAGGAAACATAGTCCCAGAAATATATCACAACTGATTAAGGAACAGAACAGACTGGCTTGGTGTGTATAGCATGATCAGGATCAATTATCCCACACCTACCCTTCATGATATGATCCTTTCACTGCCATACCATCTCCACTTCACCATAGGAAAACTCCAATTTTTATAGTTTCTTTCAGCTAGGTATTAAGAAAGAAGTTGATTAAATTAATTTATACATGTGTGAGGAAAGTTGGTAACCCTCTCTTTAATTTTCCCAGTAATATGTGCTTGGTTGTCCCAAAGGATAAGATGGCTTTATCTTCAAATTCAGATGTCTAAATCCAGGTTCTCACATTCATCTGTCCTAATAACCAGAAATAAGAATAACAATTTATATTTTAAAATATATACTGCTACATTATTTATAACAGGAAAAAGAATCAATTCTTAATGGCTGCATAATTTTTTAATGCGTGTATATAACAAGACTTATTTCCAAATGGTACAACATTTAGGGAATGGTTAAATTATGGTACATGAATATAATGCAACTATTAAGAACCATGTTTATAAAGTGTTTAATTTCATAGAAATTCATAATTTCTTACAATGTATGGATAAAAAATAGGACACAAAGTGGAATATCACACAAGCTCAACTTGTTAAGATATCTTTTTTATTCAATAAAATTTGCATGTGTAGTATGTGTCAAGTATAGTGATGAGTTTGGAGATACAGCATCAAATAAGATATACATGATTTATGCCAGTATTAAACAAAATAGGACATCATTATGAAATTAAATCTCCCTTTGGGGATTGGTGATTTCTAGTCAAATGTAATTTATCTCATTTTCTAGTTTGTGGACTCTCCAGGACCTTTGTTTCATTTCTCTTCTGCTTTTTGTCTGAGAATTCATAGCTCTCCAGTTCAATTAGAGTGAGCTGAGGAGTTTAAAAACAAAAGCACCACACAATTCAAGCCTGGCATTCCCCATCATCTTTAGATTTTCTTTACCTATATGGTTAGTCTGCCCCAAAACATCAGCTTCTCTCAGGAATCCATCCTCGCGATTTTGTCTGGCCTGCTTCTGTAGGAGAAGGTATTAGTTTACAAAGGAAAAAAGTGTTTCTTTGTGGGCCTTTTAATTTTACCTTACAAACAAACCCACACTCATGCTTTTATAGGGCGTAATTCTTATAATTGTGTAACATTATTAATTTATTTTTTGAGACACATTTCCTTAAAAAAATTTTAATGATACTTACAGGAAATGGACCTTTACTTAGAAACAGTCTTTACTGAAGAAGCTGTAAATCCTGTTTATTTAAGAATTCAATTCTGCAAATATACTTCTTTAGAATTGAAGTTAATGTTTTAATTGTTTGTATCAGGCCATTAAATTTTAGTTCTCCCTGTAGTTTTAATGCAATATCCTTAAACATACTCAATACAGTGACATTATTTGTTAGATAGTGATGCATCAATATTACATGTCACAGAAAGAACTCTTTTATTCTAAGACCTCAGAGGCATATCAAATTTGTCCCATATGCTATTTGCAGTGATTTCTCAATGTCATTTTTGTGACATGCATATACAGTAGGACAAAGGGAGAATTAAAAATGTGAGAACCTATTTCTTTCTGGTTGAATTGTCTCTGTTGAGCTCTTGAAGTTATTTAGTATATCTAACCTTAATTTATTTTAAAAAAAATTAAAATACCTGAACTTCTTACATGGTCACATTTAAAACACCAATTTTTACATTTGCTCAAAGTCTGTTCTGTGGTATGCCTAAGATAATGCAATCAAAGCCACATTGTTTATTCCTCTATTTTCACACATGGTGTCCATTATGCATTGATCTTGTCCAGCAATATTAACTGTCTTTAACTGATTGTTCTGTTATCTGAAGAGTCTTATTAAAATTTAATCAGTAAACTAAAAATAAGCAGCTAATGCCATAGTACATTCTGGTAACTCATAAAAGAAAGAAAAAAAATAAAGCCTAATGTAGGCTTGTGAGGTTAAAGGAAGGTTAGTAGATACTTACTGGCTATTTAAGGGTATATATAAATGACTATTTTTCTTCTCTTGAGAAGTATGATGTAATGGGACCACACTTACAGGTGAGATACTTTCCCGTTTGCAGAATATTTATTGTTTTGCCTAGTAGCACTGAACTGCTCCATATATAGCACTGTATAGTAGGGTTAAAGCCCATCTGTGCACCTTCTTTTCCACAGAAGAACCTTTCTGGACTGTGACTAAGCCTAACATATGATTTGTGAACTATCTCCTGTGTGTGATTTACTTCCTACTCACCAAAAAGAAGCAAATGCTACTCACATGCATCATCTTCATAATAGGCTCTCCCTATTTTGTCTCATTCCTGCTTTAAGGACTCCTTCTGCCTTACTGCTTTTTTTGTTTCTCTTCTCAAAACATTTCTAGATTTAGAAGAGGCACCTAACTATTCCTGATATTAGTTCTAGCTTTTTTTTTTTTCTTTTTGATAGTGCTGTTCTGGTGCTCAAAGGCACTTGTTTTCACACTACCATGAAAACTCATTGGTTTAGAAAATTATGGCCTTTTGTTGATCTTAAAAGTAACATATGTTTAAATGGACTGAACACTTGAAACAGGTACATCACAGAAGATGTTCAAATGGCCGATTAACTTACAAAGTGGTGTTCATCCTCATCACTTATCAGGAAAATGCACAATGTGATACTACTACCCCCAACCAGAATAGCAAAGATGGAACAGACAATACCAAGAGTCTACAAGAATGTTGAGATGTGGAGCAACTGAAACTCTGCTGTGCTACTTCTGGGAGTGTAAATTAGTATAACCACATTGGAAAACTATTTAGCAGTAATGAGTAGAGCTGAATATAGGCACCCTATGCAATAATTCTACTTCTAGGCATACACCCAACAGAAATAGATATATGAGTTCATCAAAAAACATATATAGGAATGTTTACAGCACTATTTGTAATAAACCTAAACTTGAAACAACTCAAATGTAGATAATAGTAGAATGAATAAACAAACAAGGATATATACCTAACATGGAATCAGTAGTGAGAATTAATGAACTACAACTACATGCAACAATATGGATGAATCTCACAAACATGATGTTGAGCAAAAGAAGCTCAAACCAAATGAATATACACTATGATTCTGTTTATGTGAAGTTCAAAAAAGGCAAAACTCAGGCCGGGCGCCGTGGCTCACGCCTGTAATCCTAGCACTCTGGGAGGCCGAGGCGGGCGGATTGCTCAAGGTCAGGAGTTCAAAACCAGCCTGAGCAAGAGCGAGACCCCGTCTCTACTAATAATAGAAAAGAAATTAATTGGCCAAC
>CAUYRT010067550.1:0-72858 GCA_963574885.1 Lepilemur ruficaudatus | reverse complement strand
GAAAGGAAAGGAAAGGAAAGGAAAGGAAAGGAAAGGAAAGGAAAGGAAAGGAAAGGAAAGGAAAGGAAAGGAAAGGAAAGGAAAGGAAAGGAAAGGAAAGGAAAGGAAAGGAAAGGAATCTGGTGTTTTCACAAATAATGTGGTGGGGTACTATAGAAAGTCCTATATTTTCCTGGGATTTTTGCAAATGCAATCACCATGGTTAGAGGGAGGCCCTACCTTCCTTTCAGACAAGCAGGGACCAACTCCACAATACACCATTTCCCTTTTCTTGGCATCACATGCCGTACTATAGCCCCCCAGCAGCAGCTGCTAAAGAGCAGTCAAGGAAAATAATACATTAAATTTCTATCCCTTTTAATTTGTATCTCCTCCTTTCAAATTTCCATTTGCATGTTTTTAACCTCCACAAATATATTAGTACAATAGTCTGTGCACATAATTTATAAATTAAAAAAAACCTTATATTAGAGGTACATAGTCAAAAACTTTGCAAACCACAGATCTCCAAAACCACGAAATCCTCTGAACATTCAGGGACATATGGCAGTTTTTAGCATCTGCATTAGTATAGTAAGCACATGACTGGACGAATGGGACTGGTCCTGCTTATACCAGCCAGAACGATCCAGACAGCAGGGCGGTGCATTGGAAGTTTCTCTCCTAAGCTGATACAGAAAGTGTCTAGGCTTTGGAGGCTGTTGCCAGGACAGACCTGGGGACTCTCCCAGGGAGCCTCTGGCCTCCATCACCAGAGTCCGCCCTCCTGCAGGACTTCCTCCAGCCTGTATCCTTGTGCCCACGGCTAGCAACCACCCATGGAGGAGCGGCTAGCCCTGGATCTTGCAAGCTTCGGGCAGAGCTGGCTCACCTTCTCATAGTACCGGATCTCATAGTCCAGGATGATGCCATTGGGCTGCTCCGGCTGTGGCCATGACAAGGTGATGCTCCTCATGGTGGCACTGACCTGGTGCATGATGGGAACAGTGGAGGGGGCTGTGGAGAGAGGAAGAGACAGTGCAGCTGAGCAGACACTTGATTATAGGAGAAGTGTCACCTTTCAGAGACAAGGAGGGAGAGAAATGTCATTGGGTCTGAACTCTGTCCTTTCTTTCTCATCAGCTGAACTGGACCTTCAGAACTTCTTGTGGGTTTTTCAGAATGAATGGAGTTTGGGTAACAGAAGAGACAAAAGTCGATAATTTAGGAGAAGAGAGAATGTATAGGCAGGGGCTGGAATGGATTTGGTATTTTCATGGGTAGGGAGGAGAAAGGCTTGGCCAAAACAAGAGATGGCTGGAGCAGTCAGGTAAACAAACAAACAAACAAAACAAAAAAAAAAACACAGAAGGAAAAGAGGAAAAATGGAATGTTTTTGAGCAGAAGGTGTTGAAGGAACCTCAGTCTTGCAGCAGTCAGCGGAGCTATTGCAGAGAAGAGAAGCTGGGGGCAAGGGATGATAGAGAGAGAGGAGAACTGGTCAGTGCAGAATTACTGTGCAATAGAAAGAAGGAACATTCTAGCAAACATCTCTTTCTGGCACTGCATGTCGGATTTCACCATACTTCAAAAGGGAAATAGGAGACATCTCTCAAGAAGACATGAACACAGACCAACAACAGAGGTATTGTCAAAGTTTTCCAAATGAGGACGTTTGCAGTAAGGAGTTCACAAATATAAATGAAGAAATGATTGATACACAATCTATACATTTGGAAACAGGATAATAATTCCAAAATCTGTATAGTTGATTCAGAAATCTCTGTTTAGAAATAATATTATTTATTTCCCAATCTGACATTTCTTACGCAGTGTAAGTAAAGTGAAAACAGTCTGGAAATAACAAACGAGGGCTGTCTTTCTAGGGGCAGAGGTGGGTAATGGATGAGGCTTCAGTCTGCGCTCTGCTCAGGGGCTGTTCCGTTTAGTCCTGGCACTTCTGCAGTGATGAAGGTCATTTCCTCACTTGAACTCCACTTTACAAGACTTTCTCTGGGGACTCTGGTTGAGTGACATTTACTATCCTTAGTTTAAACTAAAAGATTCCCCCCAAGGCCTGGAATTACAGAGCACTGCTACCTGGTCACAAAGACAGGGGGCTGCTGCCTTCTCCCCTACTCAGTGGGCTCTCAGTGAGCACCTACTGTGTGAGTCCCTGGGAAGAAGAAGCAGAGCACTTGTCCCAACAATGCTCCTAGTCCAGGGAAGCCATAAAGAGTGAGGAGTGTGAGAAGTGTTGTGATGAACCCTTAGAACCAGAGTGTCCGCTGGGACTCTGAAGGTCAGTTTGCAGTTCCCATTAGAGACCTGGTGGCGGCCATGAAAATGCACCTCTCAGAGCTCCTACTCCTTGGAGAGTACTTGACTAATGGCCCCGTGGCTGCCCTCTGAAATCCATCCCCACATTCATACTGAGGCTTCTCTTTATAACAGCACAGCAGTCTAAGGCTCTTCATTCTCTGTCCTCCCTCCTTCCCTCTCTCCTCCTCGGGGATCAGAACTTTGCCGTGATCCGATGGCTCTCCCAGCCTCCCCTGGCTCCCATCCCATTTTCTCAGTAGACCTCTTGCACATCTAATCCCACCTTCATGTCTGCCCGGTGGAGGATCTGAATCAATGTAGTTCTGAATCCCTCTACAATTTCCCTGTCAAGTATTTGCTGCCAAGCTCGTGCTGTGCCCCAGGCAGAGAGACTCCCTGCCTCCAGGAGCTGCTGCTCCATACTGGGATAGCTCTCACCAATTTCCATATCTTTCTATCCTTATCTGAGATTCGTCGTCTTCCCACTTGTCTCAGTTCTGCCAACTGCAGTAAGATAGGATGCTCCCTGTTCCACAGAATGGTTTGTCAAATATCTAAGGAAACAGGTTTGATCTTCCTTTAGTTATTCCTACTGAAAAGAATGGTCAGATACTACAAATATTTCTCCTATGACCAGGACGTGCCACCCAAGGTGGCTCTTTTCCAAATGGGGACCATGTTATCTAAATTCTCTTTAAGCATGAGGCCCAGAGAAAGAACAAATTTTCTCTTCATTGTCTGAGCAGCAAAGATTAGAGTAAAGCAAAGATCTACCATCATCTGTGTACTATACATCTATTCATATGACCACTAGCCTTTGGATCAAAAACACATTCCTGCTGTTTGATTCTCAAATCACAGTCAAATGTAACCTTGAGGTTTCCCCATGATATGCTCCTCATTTTTTGTCTGCAGAGTTGGCTTTTGGTTTTGATTATGGGGATTTACATGTATCTCTTTACCTTTGAGGTATTAAATTTGGCCTATTAATCTAGTAAGCTGAAATAATTTTGATCCTGATTCAGCTACCAAATCTATTTTCTCTTCCTCCAAACTTAGTATTGTATATGAACCAGGCTAATTAATTAATTAAACAAATATTTATCAAGCATCTGCCATGTGCCAGTCACTGTTTTAGGTTCTAGAGAAACTGTAGTGACATAATTAAAATTTCTTGCCGTCATAGAGCTTACTTTCTAGTGGAGGGATTCAGAGGCTAAATAAATCACAAGCTATGTTAAAAGATATTAAGTACAGTGAAAAATAATGGAGCAAGGGGAATGGATACAGAATGCCACTGGTGAGAGGTGTGTGGTCAGTGAGGGCCGCCTTGGGAAGCAGAGGCAGAGCACAGGGCTGAGGGGGACGGGGTGAGGAGCTGTGCAGATACATGCATCAGAGCATCTCAGGGCAGAGGGTCTGATCTGGGAGGGTCAACCAGCCAGTGTGACCCAAGCAGAGAGGTGGCCATAGTGGGCAAGACCCTGAGGGACATTAAAAGGACTTTGGCTTCTACTCTGAGTGAGCTGAGGAGCCACAAGGGGGTTCTTGACAAGGCAAAGCATATTCTGACTTGCATGTCAACAGCATCACCCTCTGCTGTGTTGCAAATAGAATGCAGGGGGCCATGTAGAAGCAGAAAAACCTGTTGCATCACTGTTGCAATAATCCAGCTGCCAGATGATGGTTGCTTGGACCAGCTTTGAGCAGTGGAGGTGGTCAGATTCTGGATATATCTGGAATATCTCCATAGATGTGAGATGTAGAAGAAACAGAAGAGTTCAAATGACTTTAAGGACTTTGGCCTCAACGACTGGAAGAGTGGGGCTGCCGTCAACTGAGATCAGGGAAGACATTAGTAGAAAGCAGCTTGGGAGGAAAGACCAGATGTTCCACTGTGGACCTGTTGGGCTTGAGATGGCCAAGGTGTCCCAGAGTAGATGCTGAGTGTTCCATAGATGTGTTATATAAGGTCCAAACTGGAGATACACATTTGGAGCCATCAGTATTTCAAAGATTTTCAAAGCAGAGGAACTGGCAGAGATCACCAAGAGAATGAGTAGAATAGAAAAAAACACTCTAAGATCCAGGAAATGAGGAGAAAATGGCAGAGTCCTGAGAAAGAAAGTCCAATGAGGTAGAAGAAGAACCAGGAGAGTGTGATTGCCTGGAAACCAAGTGGAAATAAGTGTTCCCAGGAGGAGAGAATATGTTAAATGCTTCTGCTAAGTCAGGTAAAATGAAACTAAGAACCAAGTCCCAGATTTGGCAACAGGCTCAATGGTTAATGAAGTGTGTGGCACGTGATCATCTTTCCCAAGACTTTGCATGCATGGGACAGAGCTGTGGGGGAGGACGAAGGCAGTTTCAGGGAGGTAAGGCAGTGTTCCGGAATCCCAGTGGGTCCACCAAGACAGAGGTGAATGGACGGCTCCTGGTAACTCTCTTTCCTCCCACGGCACACTGTGCCGCTCAGGCTGCCCTTGTGGGCCTCTGTGGAGGCACAATGTACATGTCAGTCATGTCAGCGCCATGCAGGTTCTCAGAATCCCTCTGTCCCAAGAGCTGAAGCATCATGTATAGAAAGTGGAAAGATCAGTGCTAACAGCCTGAGGATTTTGCTAGCCTTGGTTCTTCTCCTAGCCTTGAATCCCTGGAAAGCTATCTTTAAAAACTCAACACATTTACCAGACATCATGCGAGGTCTGCTCTAATCACTGGGGGCAGAAGGACAAAGAAGAAAGTCACAGCCCTGCCCTTAAGGTCCTTGAAGTCTAGTTGGGGTCAAATCATAAAGACGCCATCACAGGGCAGGGTGATCCAGAGGCAATAGCCAAAATCCATAGAGAGGAAGGGCCCTGTTATGCAGACAAGGACTGCCCCAGCAGCCAGGCAGCAGCACACAGGCCTGGGAGGATCTGCCAGAGGGTAATGGACATCCCTGCCTGCACTTCTGGGATTTGTGGACATGGTACGATGGTCACAGGTCCTGTGGAAGACTGTGTCCTCACACAGCTCACTCTAAATGTCTTACACTGCATTGCAATGGGATTTAGCACACGGGAGAAAGTGAGAAAGCGTTTTTCCTCCTCCCTGAAAATTAGAGGCAGTTCACGTTAGGTGCTTTGCCACCAGCAGCCTCCTACAGTGATAAATTTGATTTCCCCCTTACTCCCAAGGGCAAAAGCCACCCCTACATCTGTTATTTTAGGTGCTATAAACCTTCAGACAAAACAGAAAATAATAAAAATGGGCTCTGGTATTCACTCAAACACAAACTTCTTCTAGCAAAACTAGGGCAGATTAAAGAGAGACGGGAAGATTTATTCAAAGACGCAGTCCCCGTGACCCCCAAACACAATGGTTTCAACAGTGAGTCCTGGCCAGGCGTCTTTTCTCCATAATCACTAGATGAAAGGATAATGTCGTTGAACGCTTGAAAGCATCTCTTTTGCAAACCCACACAAAGCTTTTGACTAAATTAAACATTCTCCTGAGAGAAGGAAATGAAAATAAAGAGTTCACAGGATTATTCGAACTTAGCAAAGGAATAAATATGGACCCTTCTTTAGTTTTCTAAGAAGAAAGAATTAATTTAGGAGCTATTTGGAAAGAAGGTGCTAACAAGAAGTCTCAACAAAGATGTGTTTGGCCTGAAGAGGTAGGTATAGTAAACCAAACAGAATCAAAATTGCCCTGCATCCCTTCTGAGCCAACAGAAAGCTGGGGTCCAAAGAGGAGAACAGGGAGCAAAGAAGAGTATACTGTCAGGCACCAAGGAAAAATCAACTAGGGTTCAAACAGAATGGGAGCCAGGAGTGACTGTGAAGAGAGTCTACAGCCAATAATAAGAGGCCTTTTAAATGTGTCATAAGCAGAAAGAGACTTACAACTTCATTGGTCCAGGGGCTTAGGGATGGGAAAAAACAAAAACAAAAAACAGAAAAACAAAGGCAGGCTGAGTGAGCCAGTCCATTGTCCCTGTTTTTGCCAGTGAAGACTTTGGGGAGAACTTACTCCTAAATTGCTTTTGAAGCAGACAGACAGATCCAAAGCAGTATATCACATACAGCAGAAAAAGAGCACAGAATGTTCTTGCCTAAACTGACAAACGAGATGTGGATAAATTGCAGGGACAGGGTAGCCCCAGCTGCAAGTCGTGAAAGAACTCACAGATGACATGGGGCAAGTGTCAGCCCCAGCTGGTCACTGGCCACTGGTCACTGCCAGAGGCATCGAAGACAGGGCCTGGCAGACACTAGACAGCCTTCCATTTGTAAGAAGGGCTCTGATGGCACCCATGGGGCCTACAATCCCATGAGGTTTAGGCTGGGTCTGAGATGGTGGCTGACTCTATCTCAAAAGTTAATAACCCAAAATCTGGACCCTGGAGTTCTGATGTGCAGAAGCCTCACTGTCATCAAGGTCCATCTAGATCATACATTTTATGTTTATGACACTCCTTGGCGCTTTCCTTTAGTTACTGATTCAGTTATGTTCAAAGATTTCTTCTTACTCATTTCATCTTTCTTATTCTATAGATATAGTCATCTTCCTTTATCTCAGATTCCAAAAATAAGCTGATGCTTTTTTCTAGGACAATTACTAAGTTCTAATGCATTACGTTGCTTATTAGAAATTACTTCATAATCTCTTAATAGAGAGAGATTCCAAAATAATTCTCTCAACAGTTTTAACCATGATCCATTTGGGGATCTAATAGATGATATAACAGTTTACTATGTTAAAATATTTTATTTAAAACATTAAAAGTATTTGTAAATAGTTTTAAAGAAAAATAATCGCAAAATGCGCATACATTCAAAATTAAGTTGACGTACTGGAATAAAATGTTTGAAGAGGTTATAAAATTATGAAATTCAGATTTTAGAGTACAGAAAATCTTATTTAAAAGGGAAAACAGTGCTACATCTACAGGTAGAAATCATGCCAGGGACAGCCTCGTTGGTAGCCATCTCTCACTGGCTAGGAAAGTACAGGTCACAGCTGAATTTCCTCTACCTTAGCTCAAGCAACAACTCTGGCAAGTATCCTGGAAGATAAATGTTCTCTCCTGTTAGAGAGACTTTCAAGTCTAAAATTCCCAAAGAGACCCATAGAAAGAGGAGAGTCCATCTGCCTCCTTTGCAATAACTCACAGTGGGCAGGGTGGAGTAGCTTTCTCTGGCCCTTCTGTACGGTGGGGAGGGGGTCCTCACAATGACCCCCAGAGTGCTGCTGCTGCCCCAGCCTGAGCAGCATGCATCCAAGGCTTAGTAACCACTTTCACTATCATGGGCATTGCTTTTCTAGGACAAATGTGCATTAGATGAGGGACATGTGGGTTGTTTCCACATTTTGGCTATTAAGAATAATGCTTCTGTGAACATTCATACATAAGTTTCTGTGTGGACATATGTTTACATTTCTCTTGGGGATATACCTTAGATTGGAATTGCTGAATCATATGCTGTAATGCTAACCTCTTCTATTCTTTCTAGAATAGCATTTTCCAGACAAATCATCCTTGGACTAACCACCTGCAGCCTATATACCATACATCATAGCCATGAGGAAAACAGGTGAAGTCAGAATAGTACAGTGCCTAGAACTCCAGCCCAGAGCAGTAGGAGTCAGCAGAAATAAAGAAGGGCTATGGTCAGGGCACTACAGACGGTTCAGAGAGAGGTGGATTCCTACCCTGGCTCTGACATCTGCTTACTATGTGATCTTTGGGTTAAGGTTAAACTAAGGCCTTAACTTCTTTGGATCTCAAATTATTCAGCTATAAAACAGGAATAGTAATCCTTATGGTATGAATTTTCCAAATGTTCTGAAGATGTGCTCTGTGTGATCTATTGCTTCTTCCAACCATATCCCACCTGCCAAGCCAGGGACTTGGCAAGCACCCCAAATTCTCCTTCTGGGTCCACTGCTGTTCACATATGCAAATCAGTCACTAGGCGTCATTCCTCAAGGTAAGTGTGAAAATCAGGATCTAGCGACAGCTTTGGGTATTTATTTGATAAATATCTTTGAAGGGATAAATAAACATGTCGACCAAGTCAGGGTGGAGGCAACAGATATGAACAGGATTGGAGAAGGGAAGGCTAGTCAACAGCTGGGCTCCCCAGTGGTGGGAGTGAAGAGGGTTGGTTCCCTGTGGCATCTGGAGATGACCTGAAGTAATCTAGGAAGTAAATGATGTAGTGCCTTTTCCCTAAAAGTAAGGAAGGAGACCTGGTGACTCTGGGGAGGGGACGAGCACCACCCCTCCATCTGATGGAGTGGCTCGGGCCCGGAGTCATTGATGCTCCCATGCCACTGCCTTATGACAGGTCTTGTCACTTGTATCTCATTACACCTCAGTTCTTACTGTCCCAACTTTCCTGTCCATCTCTGTCCTCTTCACTTCAAACTACCCTGTATCCAGATTAATCTTGCTAACGCTCAGTTTTACCCACATTACTCTGATGCTCAAAAGCCCTCAATAGCTTCCCACTGGAAAAAGTCCCAGATCTCTCTTTAACGTTTAGCAGTGTGGCAGCCACTGACCACTCCAGGCTGCCTCCCACTGCTCCCTCTCAGGACCGTGCTATTCTCATCCAACTTCTCTACTCACCATGTCTGAGAAGAGCTCGGCATTGCCTTGTGGTCACATCTCTTCATGACTCTGCTGCTCTTTTTGAAGGCACAGAGGGAGACACACACTGCCCTGCCTAGTCTTGCCAGGCCGTGCCCGCCAGGGTGCCTCTTCCTGCCTCCCACCTCAACTCCCTTTGGGTGGAATTGGCATCTTACGACACAGTGAACTGTGATTTAACTTTCCAGGTGTTCACCTCTGCTCTCCATCACTGGAATCAACACTGTAGACCAGGAATCCTGCTTTTAGCCTCTTCCCTCTGTATATAATAGATGTTCAACAAAAGTTTGCTCTTACTGGAATGATCATGGACTCTTCTCTAAAGACATCAGCAGTAAGGGGGTAAGAAAATCGCTTAGTTTTACCCAACATGGATATTGGCCTTCAAGTTTGCATGGGGTGGGAGAGGGGCAGCAGGGTTGTGATTCTGCAACTGGCATCTCGGGAAGAATACAGAGTGGGCCTGCATGCGGCGGTCCGGAGGGAGTGGAGGTGGGAGTGCCTCTGCACAGCGTAGGCAAAGAAACCAGGGAGGCTGGGTCCATCCCCACCTCTCTGGGATGTTTCAGCTGCAAGGTTACCCTAACATTAGTGGCTTTCTAATGTTTCCTTTTTTTTAGACTGTGGGATCTTTTCTCCAAACAAAAGCTCCCTGAAGCATAAAAGTATGAAATAGAACTATTCAGAGCCGCTCTGAGGTGAATCAGAAGTGGAGCTTCAGAGCCCGGAAGCTAGTCTATTTCCGATCTCCCCAACCCAGACTCCGAAAGGTTTATAGAGAGATCCAGAAACTGCTCAGCAGTCTCCAGAAGTCCCTTTGAGGCCTCAGATTAAACTACCTGAGTTCCTAGAGTATGGGTGGTGGGCTCAGGAAAGAGGCTGGGGGTGGGTGGGTAAGATCATCTTTTTTTCTCATATGAAACACATCCACAGAAAAAACTCAAAATCTGTATTTAAATCCCAGCTAAAGACTTTGGGCCCGCTAGTACTGATGTCAAAGAAGAACAATTTGCACACAGATGGACTGTGTTTCCTTGGACTGTTCTATTCTAGGAGGTAACTTTGCTGAGAAGGTCCTGCTTAGATAATAGGTTCTCCCTCTGTTGGCGAAAACTCATTTCATTGCACAAATATGCTTGAATTTTACACTAGGAAGCGTGACTCATTAAACATTTTTGGTGCAGTAACACTTCTGGTCAAAATAGATTAAGCAAATAAGCAATTAGTTTGGAAACTGGATATAAATACAAAAACAGAATTAATTATTTTCCTTGTGTTTTTCCGCACTGTGGACATTGGCTGCTTGTTTGCTTTTGCTCTGGGCTTTGCCCTGAGATGACCCTGGCATTCCTTCCTATCTTCTTCCTTACCCTGGAGTCGCCTGGGGACACAGGACTTCCTTGCTGTGCAGCCTCTGTTCCATGATGCTGTAGAACATTGTCTGAGTCTCCTCGGGGAGCTCAAGGGGATGTGAGGGGTGAGAAAGTGAGGGCTTCTGACCTGGCTCTAAGCCTCACAGCCCCAGGCAGGGAACCATGAGCTCCTCTTCCACTGGTCCACCCATTAAGGGTTTGGTTCCAAGCCAAAGGGGTGGTGACAGGTGGGGCTTAGGGGTTAGGGGATGCTCTGGGAATGTGGGTTTATAGCACAGGTCCTCATTTCTGATATTACCTGTGATGTGTATATGAGGGGGTTCTTTCCTGGGATCATCCACCTGACCCTGCTAGTACTCAAAATGTGCTCTCAGATCAGCTTCAACTGGGAACTGGTAAGAAATGCAGGTCTTGAGCCCCCCTACCTTAGACTGCCTGAATCAGAAGCTCTGGGGAGTGGGGGCAGCAATCTGTGTTTTAACACACCCTTCACATGAGTTGAATGCATGCTTAAGTCTGAGAACTGCTTATCTAGAAATCTAGAGGTCATAATGTAGAACTTTGAAAGTATATCCGAGGCCATTCAGTTTTCTATCAAGTCTTAACAATTTATAGATGAGAGCACTGAGGACAAGAGAGAGAAACTGACTTCCCTGAGGCCCCGGCAGGTTAGTGCAGACCCAGAAACAGCTGGGCCTCCTTTCCCTGAGAACAGCATGGGCCTCTGCCCTCCCCTCCCTTCCACTCACGCACTCAGCATTTCCATGAGGCTGGGGGATGGTCAGGGTAGCATCACTCACGCATGGGTGTTGCCTGCTGGGACTCCCTATGCCCTCAAGGAGGTCAGGTGCACCCACCCAAGTGGAAGTTTGCAGAGCCCTGTGCCTGGAAAAGGATGTAGGCCTGCAGTGCAGTCCTGGAGGGCACCTCTGCCTCCTCGGTCACCCCAGCCTGACATTTTCCCACAGCTCCTCTCCCTGCTGGAAATAGCAGCAAAACTGGGCTTTGCAACCCTGTGGTCATGGGAGGGTTATGGAGGTGTGTTGGTGGGGGGAGTGCTTGTCAAGAGGTGGCTGTCCTGGGCTCTGTCACTGCTACTGAGGACAGAGCCATCAGGACTCACGTCAGCTGGGGCACACTGCTCAGCTCTGCCTCCCGCAGGCCTGTCAGCCTTTCCCAGTGTGGGACAAGAGCAGAGTGTTGGCAGCTTTGATCTGTTTAATGCTTGATCGTGGAAGGCAGTTCACTCCAAACACTAGCAGTGGAAAGGCCACAGGAGATACCGCACAGTGGGCTGCATGCCCTGCATAGTCCCTGGCTCTCACCCACCCCCTAACCCACCAACACGGGGCAGGGGAGCTACACCTTCAGTAAGTGGGACCATTCTGCCCTAGGCCTGGGGTTCTATGTCTTCTGGCCTGAGACCGAGAGCCCTTCCTCCTGAGAGCAGCCCACCTGGCTGTGCAGGCAGGCTCCCATCCTGCAACACCCATCCTTAAGCACCTTTCTGCACACCGCCAACCCCACAATGTTCTGGGCCTTTCTTCCTCTGACTATGACTTCCCCCTGCCACCACTGAGCACACCTGCCCTGGGCCCTCCAAAGTGGCTGCTCACTAGTCAGGAAACTCCCCAGTGCCCACCACCTCCTCTGGGAGCATTCCCTCCATGCCTGCATTAGGAAAAACAGCTCTCCCCTGGGGAAACTTCTGTCCTAAGCTCTCTCAGTTGGTGACAGTTTATGACTTTGCATCCAGTACACCTCAGGTCAGGCATCAGGGTGTGTTCTTCTTGTTCCCCATCTCTTCTTCCACCCCAATACTCACTATCTCTCCTGCACCCTCTGCAAAAATGCCATTTGGCTGGACTACTGATCTTCAAGAAGTCTTGGGACCACCACGTGCCCCTGCCACCTTCACTCCCTGCATTCAGTGAAGACTCAGCTTCTGTCTCTGTGTTCCTGTGTACCTGAGCCTTGCCCACCTGTGGATGACTACAATGTCCACGTAAATAACTGACTCTCAGTTCCTCAACCTCCACACTCTTCCACATCCGCCCATTCCATGGTGCATTTGGACTCTGCCTTACCTGAAATTGCTGCATTTTCAAAATCTGCTTCCTTATCGCAACCTCAGATGAACCCACTGCAGTTCTTGTTGGCCTCATTTGGACCTCTCAGCCTTCACCTCCACCTAATGCATCAGACCTCTCCTTTATTCATACCCCTCATTATCCAGCCTAGGTTCCATCTTTGGAATAACATAACTCACAATACTCCTCATGCTCTCAGGCTTGGGTTGCCTTTATCTTTTCATAGCATACAGCTGTCAAAACTCAACCATAGATCGATCCATGATCCACTTCCTGCAGGAAACCATACGCTGCTGAGAAAGCCACTCAAGAAGACAGAAGTCTGGTTTTCTAAACATGAGATCACAACCTCAAATGAACTCTCAATACTTTCCAGAAAGCCTGAATTTCTCTGGTTAATTGCATCCCCCACTCTCTACAATAGCACTGCCAAACCTTTCCCATTCTCTTCAAACCTTCACCTCCAACACTTCTTCACCCTTCACTCTGCAACAAACCTCATTTCCCAGCTCACAGAGAAAAGAGAAGCCTGAATATCCAGCTGCATAAATAATAACTCGACTTGGGTGCTCAGAATCTCCACAAATTTTGCATGTGCAAAATCAAACCTGTCTTCCCTGATGCTGTCCCTGAGCACTTCTGGGAGCCCCTGGGATGTACCCTATGTACCTTAAACCCCTTCTCTCATTCTCCTGCTTTGGTTTCTTTGTTCTCCATATCATCTGCCTGGGAGATCCCTCAAGGAAAGCTGCTCATTAAGCTGAGTGGCCAGGACCCTCCCTGAGGACCCACAGTCCGGTGCTTCTTTGGGCAGTGCCAGGCTCAATGCCACCCCAAGAGCCCTGGTCAGCTGTGGCACCCATGCACCAGCCTCAGGCTCCCTGACTGTGCCTCGACCCCACAGTGTTCCTTCCTTGCTCTCCTAGGCCTCTGTCCTGGGCACTCACTCCCACCAGGAGCACCTCTCCATCCTGTCTCCACCCAGCCCCCTGCCTTTAGTCTTTCTGGAGAAATACAGCCTATGCACATGAAAAACTAATGTCCATCCAAGAACACATCGTGTCACTTTTTAACTAGTATAATTCAGAGAAGGAAAACAGAAACTCTTTGGAAGTTTCTGCAGGGCAGACACACTCACAGGGGGCATGACGGGGTCCTTGTTCCCCTGAGCTCCTCTGGATTGAGAAGCATTTGCTCTACCCTCAAAAGCAGCAAAAAGAAAAGAAAAGAAACACACACACACTTTAAACTCCTAGGGCTGAATTCTATAGCTAACGTTTTCCTGCAGTTTGGCTCTCAGGAGGAAACTGATCCCAAGGCCTGAAGGATTGTCAGAGTCTTCCTTGCACTGGAAAATATTTGTGGTCCAATGTTGCCTTTATTTATCCAGAACATTCAATGTGCCTTTTCCCCCATCTTTCACATCCGCTCGGAGAAGATGTTAATTTTCTGAAATTAAACACTTAGCTTGATTACTGTTTTGTTAATTGCTGCATTCAGAAACCCCTGGTGCTCCAGCCTGTTTAACACGGATGGTACTGTGAAAATGATAGGCATGGAGCTGGCGTGCAGGTGGACAGACAGCAGCACTGGGATGCCATCTCGACATCCCCACTGTGCTTGCTCCAGCAGCTGGGGCTCTGCCAGTGGGGAGTGGGTAGGACAAGCCACGTCATAGCAGAGTGGCCCCCACAGGGCCATGGTTTGGGGGAACAGTGCACACAGGAAGCCCCAGGTCTCACCAACATCTGGGAGAATGTAGGGGCTTAACTCTAGTCATAGCTCCCCACCTAGCTTGATCAAGAACAGACCACAGAGATAGCTTGAACTGCACCATTTGCTGATGCCTGAGCTTAGTTTAAGAAAGACGGAGACATTCATTCATACATTTATTTAGTAATTTATTCACTCAATCAATGAGCACTTATTGAATGCTTTCTGCGTTTCAGGCACCCACCTAGACACCTAGCTAGATACAATAGCGAATAAGACATACAGGGCCCACTCTCCTAGAAATTATAGTCAGCTCATGAAGCTAACTTGCCACAGGAGTGTGGAGTGGACAGATCACCAAGACCCCTCCTCCTGCCCACCTTCTTTGCTAAGGACACAAGGTGAACAGCAACTATCTAATAATCCAACTAGTGTTCCTTCTGTAATGGGGGTATTCATACTCTCATGTAAACTTTGAGCAGGGTAAGGAACTTCCTACAGTCTCATTGCCAGCATCCCCACTGTTAACTGCCCAAGTTACATACTTACAGTGCCTGGCCCAAGATGGACTAACTGAGCAAATAAGGTCCTTGGGTCCTGTGGCCCTCTAGTCATCCTAGCAGGGCCAGGGCATCCTCAGCTGTTCTCCAGCTTTTAGTAGCATCACTAACCACTGCTCAGAACCTGGAATGAAAAATTGCCATGCTCAACCTCTGTGTGGCCCAGCAAGTGACATCTATCCACGAGAAGTTCAAATTGGCCAGTTAGTGAACACACTGTCACTGTGTACAACCACCACCACAAACTGGAATGGTCTCTAGCAGCAGAGCATAGTTACACCCTAACTTTTAGGATGGGAGACTTGGCACCATAGCAGGGGGTGGTACCAAGAGCCCAGCTGGGGGGCCTACACCCTCCCTTAAGTCACTTCCCAGCACAGTGACTTGCTCACCTTGTGACTTTTCTGAGTCTCTGATTTCAGTCTAAATGAGTACTGTGAACTAGAATGTGAGCCCCACAAGAGCACAGATTTTTGTCAGTTTCGTTTGCTACTTTGCTCCTGGTGTCTGGAGCACTGCATGGCACACAGAAGGTCTCAATAAATATTTCTTGAGTCAGTGAATGGAATGGAGCCCCTAACAAGCAGGTATTCTCGAGTCAGTAGTTGGCAAACAGTCACAAAGAATGTGTTAAATGAATGAAGATGTTGCCGAAGTTAAAATGCTCAGGCAAACAAAGCAACCCCTTTGAGTGTGGGTGAGTCTACCTGTGCTTCTCTAAGCGGATCAGGACTCGTGGCATCATCCTAAGCATCATTCCCTAAGTTTTCCTTCTAGGTGCCACAGAGCAGGAAGATACCTGGTTACCTGGCTGATCTGGGAGGGATCTTAAGATGTCACCTGTGGACCACCAGAATACATTCTGATCACCACACCCCAGCCAAACACGCACGTGCTAATGCTCACCTGTGAGGACTAAAGGCATCTGGCAAATATTTATCAAGGCTCTCAGTGCCTGGCCTTGTGTGGTCCCTTCCCCATGAAGCTGGTGGTAGGTGAGAAAGTCTGATTCTTCACACAGCTCCACATCTAGTGGAGAACCCCAAGGCTGTGGAGAGTAGGAGCCATGACATTGGTCACAAGCAGTACCACCTGCTGACCTTCTTAGCCCAGCAGATAACACGTCACCTTTCGCAAATGGCCGGTGCCCTTCTGCGGCAACGTGGAAGTTCCTCCTCAATGCCAGAGCTTAAGAAACAATAAAAGCCACCTTTCCAGAATTAACAATGAGAAGCAAGCAGTGAAATGAACTCTGAAATTGAATTAAGAACAGCGTAAATTTTATTTACTTAAGTTTTTTAAACTTTTCTTTATTAACTTCAATGAAAGTTTTCTTTAAAGCCATTCCAGTCTTTTTAAAGTTTTCATTCAATCTTTTCTCTGCTCCGGAGCAAATTTTGCCTGCTAATTTCCAATGAGAACATCCCTTAAAAATGAACTGGTTTCGGCATATGGATCTCAACACTCTACATTTTTACAGGCAGCAGTGTAATATTGTTTTAATATTTAATTTTGAGATTTACATAATATCTTTCCTCCAAAGAGCTCAATATATTGCAATATCATAAAATTCCTTTTCATATTCAAAGATTATTCTTTATGCATGCAAATACTATATTTAACCAAGGAGTAATGCAAATTAGGTGATGTATTCAGTGGAATTGATGGGCTAGGTAATTCTTTTGTAGGAAAAGTAGTGTATCTGAGTGACTTTAATTGTCTAAGAACTTCAAAAATGCCTTAGAAACGGACAAACTATAGGGGCTTGTGACTATTAACAGAAATAGTGCAGTATTTTTTTTTTTAAAGAAAATTAAATAATGTGTTTTGCCCATGTTGTGGGCATGCTGAAACAGTATTCCACATGCAACAGGCACAGCAGGCCATACATGAACTGTGTGTAATATAAATGTTAGATATAAATTGCTGATGGGATCACGCAAGTGAGGGGGGAGTGTTGCTTCTCCAAACATATAAGGAGGAAAGACAGACAGGCTCCTCTGAGCAGCAGGATAATCCAATGCCAGGTACTCCCACCTTCATCATGAGCTCATTGGAATGCAGATGCTGCCAGCTTCTTTTCTGGTGCCTACTCCTCCCAGTGCAGAATGGACAAACAGATGTCTGTTACATATCTGATATGGATAACATCAGGCCCAAACAAAGAGACTGAGAAGCCTTGGAAGGAAACAGCCTAGGGAGAAAAAGCCCAGCAAATTGCTCTCTGGCTCAGGACATATTCTCAGAAGTGATGCTAATCTTCCAGTCCATAGCATGGCTTAAGGAGTGATTTTCTATCCACTGTCTCATTTGCTTGTCACTGCAGTACAAGGAAGCCCATCCTATTTTGTAGGCAAGAAATGAGGGGGTTTGGCAGTTAAATGAACTTGCATGAATCGTGTGAGGAGCAGAGAAGGAACCAACCCCAGGAACCCTGCACTGCACCCCTGCCACAATGAGCCCAGGAGGGGAGCCCAAGATGACTGTCCCATTGTGGAATGAAATGGGGACAGCACACTCACCAGTAAAGCTTGGGAAAATCAGATTAACCCTCTGAGTTAGAGGTTACAAACCACAGCCAACAGGCCAAATCCAGAATTGGATTTGTTTGTTTGGATCGAGTGCTTTAAAATTTTCTAATCAGTTGTCAACATTTTAAATCTGGCTTTTCAGCTTATAAAATAAGGCAGTGTTGGGCATGGCAACCCTTGCTGGAGCTGAGTAGTGGCTGCCTCTGTACTCTTTGGTTCCCTGCAGTCCTCACCACTCCCTATTGCCTTACACCTCCCCTGCTTTGCTCCTTTCCATTACCTGCCTGGCCTCAGGGGCCTTTGAGTTCATTCCCTTTGGCTTAGATGGTCCCAAATTCTGATTCATCTATTTTCTCCCCCGAAATTTCCTCTAAGGTCTTCTCCCCCAATTCTGAAACTCTGAGTCTAGTTGGCAGGAGAGAGAAGTAAAGTTTGTCATTCACTTAATTCTCTCTGACAGCCAGATGATCCAGCCATCAGGCTGAATCTGGGGCCAGATGCCAGAGAGTGACTGCAGGAGTCAGTGGTGATAACAACCTCTCTGCAGATCACTTGGCCACCGAAACAGAGAGAGTTCCACCTGATCAGGTCTATTTTAAACTCATGGCAGCTGTATTCGGTGCAAGGATGCATCCCTGAAGACCTCACGTAAACTTGAGTTTGCATAATTCATGACCAACCCTGACCAAAGATGATGGACATTTTTTTGACAGCAAAAATGGCCCAGCTATGTAGCAGCATATTAGAGAGAGCTTACAACTTACACAGCCCACCGTAATGCAATTTTTGATCAGTGTGAGGATCAAATAGCCACAAACCTGAGTTTGAAACCCAGAAACATCATTTTCTGCCTGTGGGATGCTGAGCAAATTCCAAAAGTGCACTGACCCCAGTTTCTTCACCTGACCCACCTCATCTCTGTAAAGAACTTGGTAGAGATTGGCATATTGGAAGTGCTCAAAAATGGCAGTTCTCTGCTACTGCCTCTGGGCTGGATGAAAATCCAATCCTGAGACTCTCCAAGTGATACAAGGTCCTTGAATAGCCATGACTATATACATGACTTGGGGGTGTGACAGAAGATAAGGGCTCTCAGAATGTCAGGACTCAACAGACCCTTCGTGTCCTTCCAGACAAACTTGCCTCTGAGTAAAGAACTGTGTCTACTGTGCTCAGTGACCTAAAAGATGATTACAAAATCTCCAAGGTTACGACTTGAATTATAGCTCCTGGAGTCCAGAAAAGCCTATTTTTGGAGACCATGAAACATAGAGTCCAGAATAAATGTCCACTTTTAGGACAGGATACCAGAAGGAGAAGCAGACAGGTGGTATCCTGCTGACTTTATTCTAATCCTGGAATCTCCAAACCCCTTTAAGCCTGATTCCTTATCTGAAAAATGGAAACAATGATACCCAAGTCTGTGTAATTATGAGGACTAAGTAAGTCCACATATTACAGAATTCTCTATGAACTCAAAAGAATCAGAAACATGAAATATTACCTATAATAATTATTACTCACTTATTTCCAATCAAGACCTACCTGATTCAAAAATGGTCCTCACCCATTTCATAGTTTGGGCAGATTCAGATACGGAGTAGGCACTTGATAAACATTTATCAGTTGACTTGATGATTAATTCTCAGACTGTCTTGGTCAAAGTCGTTACCTGCCATCTACCTACTCCTGACCAGAACAGTAGGATAGTGGTGGCCACAGGCACTGACAGGGGTCACACCATGCCATGAGGCCAGGGGAGGCAGGCTGACCTGGATCTCACCCAGAGTGGACCAGCTCAGGGGTGTGCTGGGAACGGGTTGACATGTCATGACCTATTGGTGACACATGGGGCCACCCACCTCATCCCTTAATGGATCTGAGTCATTAGAGCTTTTATGATGCCTGCTGTTTAGTCTCCCTTCCATATCTAGTAAAATGGGTGGTTTCTATTCGTGTTTCTAAACCGTTCTTGCAGAGGTTCAGATTTGAATGTTGATTTTGATGGCTCTCATCTTTTAAAAAATATTATCTGTTGGCTGAAAATAATTTTCATTCACATATGGATTCACCAAACCAGTGTGATGGCACCACACTCCTCAGAACCACACAGCCTCCGGATTAGGGGCTACTGGTCAACTTGATATTTGTTTTATAATAACCATGTGCTACCAAGAAGCAGTTGTATCTTTCTCTCAGTGATTGTAAACTTTCTGACACCAAAATTCCAGGAGTACCAGAGAAGAATTATAGATTGGAAGGTGATAATGGAGGCTGGGACGCCAAAACCAGAAAGATTAAGATTAAAGGGTCCATCAGAGGAGAAACAAAAGGCATGAGAAATGTGTTGGTGGAGTAGCAAATGGGTGAGGACAAAAATAAATAGTTTGAATATTGGTAATGCAGGGCCCCTTAAAGGAGTCCTGGTCCCTCAGCTCCACGGCAACCTGGGAATACGCAGACGGCAAGACAAGCAGATGGGCAGGTTCGGGAATAGCAGGGTAAGGGAAGGGAGGGGCAGAAATAAAAGCAAACCGATATAAGTGGCAGGTTTGTTCTCACATGCTTAGAGAGAGGGAAAAGACAGCCAAGCCCAGTGTAACATGACAGCCTGGCAGGATTGTTATTCTCAGAAGCTGGGACACTAAAATATTTCCGCCAGTTTTCTGCCTTCAACTCTCTGAGGGAAATACTGCTAACAAAGGCTGCCTGTGTTGCATGCTTAACATAACGCAGAAATCACCATTCCCTTTTCTTTGGGTAAGACAGAATGTCACAACCTTTGTCTCCATGCCACCAGAACTGTGGCCACCAGCTGGAGGCGTCTACACTTCCACTCCTATTTTCTCACTACACACGTATGCATGTAAACACGTGATCATGCGCGTACACACAAACACACTCCATGAACACACACACGCACAGCAACAAGGCAGCCATCTGGACAGGCATGCTCTCCTACAACACCTTTTTTTCCTTCTCCATTTTGACAGCTCAAACCCAAGAATCATCTGCCATCAAAGATGCCTGGTATTAAAAGAGGCAGAATGAGTCTGAGGTTAGGGAGTTGAGGAGTAGCAAAGGCTGGAGGAGGAGAGAGGAGGACAAGAGGGGGTGACACACAGAGGAAGAGAGCACAGACAGAGACGCTTGCTTCCTGCTATTCTGCTCGAAAGCTGTCCTTTTTGAATTTGCTCATTGAGAAAAATCTATAATTCCAATTAAGGTCATGGTCCACCGCCCACAGCCCCCATTGTCTGTCAGCGTGATGCTCACTTCCTCTCTGCAGCCTTGCGCTGTCACCCCAGGGGAGAGATTGCCCATTTCTCTCTAACTCCCTTGGTATTTACTGCGTGTGTGCAGCATTGTACTGTGCAGCTTTGTACTCTGTATCTGTGTCCTGTAAAGTCTTTAGTTAATGAATTCCATGGGAGGGACAACAGTGGGCAAGAATCACTGTATCCCTCACAGTGTCTAATCCACAGCATGACACACCATAGATGCTAAATAACTGCCTCTTAATAATGAATGAATAAATGAGTGAATGAATACATGAATGGACTGGTTAAATGGTTATAAAAAGAAATGGATTGTTGCAAGAGGTGTGAAAAGGAATAAAGAGAAAAGATCGGAGGAGTAAGACATACAGAAGTAAAGAGAAGAGAAGGAAATGTGTTCTGAGCTGTGCATGCCACAGGGGTGTACTGGCTATCAGGAGTGATCTATTGCCATGTATCTGAGGTCTCTGTAACAGGTACCATTCATCTGAGCAAGCTGCAAAGGAGAACGCACTCTTGAATTACATGGGTTTATTGAAAAATAATCTATAAAGGTGATATTGACTTGATCATATGATTTCTGGAAAGTTTCTTTCATTGGGTTTCCATTAAAGCATCATCGGTGTTGCTGTCCTCAAGGTCTATCAGTGCCTCCATTCACATTCACCTACCCATCCATCTGCCATCCAGCTACCAGCCCATCCATTTGTCCACCCACACACTTGTCTGTCCAACTCTCCATTCATCTTTCTAATACTATTTGTTGAGTTGGATGCAGAGCACTGGGTCCTACTCTGGCTTCAGTGGATGTCTTTGCTTTTACACTGGGCACAAGAAAATACCCTGGTCTGAACCTCATTCTCGAGGTGAAACACTACACCTGCCTTCTCCAGGACTGCAAATGTCTACCACCTGCAGGCTACACTCCTGGGAGGAGGCCTGAGGGCAGGCTGGCAGGATGTGTGTGGCCACAGCTGTATCCCTGCACAGAGAAAGAGAGCCAGCCACACAGAACGACAAAGGAGCACAGAAGCCTCTAGACTTACCAGCTTGGTTTGTGGTGATATTGACAGAGACGTGCTGTGGGGGGAAGGGACTCTTGCTGGAGACTCCATTGATGGCCTGGATGTCAAAGGTGTAGGGGGTGTGGGCCCATAGGCTGCTGATGGAGACACGGCACTCGGTCAGGCCCAGCTGCCTGGGCACGAACTCCACATTGTCATCACAGCGGGAGCAGCTCCGGCGGTCTGCCCGGCACTTTTTGCAGATGATGTTGTAGGTCACATCATCCCGCCCACCTGTCTCCCTCGGAGGATGCCACTCCAGTATGATGGATGTCTCATTGACGATGGAGATGACGTTTCGGGGACCGGATGGGACACCTGCAGGGAGACAAGGAAGGGCCCGGTGAGGCTAGGCAGAAGCTTCCTTGTCCAGTATCCCTCTGGTCTGTCTCTGGTGTGTGCCCCTCCTTGTCGAGTGCACTTGCCCTCTCCCCTTCCTCAACCCCAAATCTCCATGCTCCAATCCATTTAGACAGAAAAAAAAAAAAACAGGACAAAGATGGCAAACTCTCCCAAACTCCCCTTTCATTCGCCTGTGATTGAATTCCACTGGGGATGTCCTTCTTTCAATCATACGTGACAACAGAAAGGGTTCAGGGACCTAAGTTCAAGTCTTTTTGTTCTCAGGACCAAGCCATACTCTCTAGCCAGGTTTAGCATTAATCAGCTGTGTGTGTATTGGACACTTACATGATTCCTTATCTTTTCTTAATTGGTGTAGAGCTCAAGGGCAAAGGGATATGGGGGCCCCTCCAACAGCCCCAACAAATGCTGGGATTCTGCACAAAGTCTCATGCAATTTGGGATCTATGTGGTTTGTGCCTGGCAGCAGGCATGTTTCTCTGTAGGACAGGCTGCCAGAGCACCTGAAGAGATGCATATTTATTACAGTGCACCAGCTTTGGTGCACAAAGACCAGAAGCAGAGTTGGGTGGGAGAGACTCACGCAGCCACCACTTTTTACCCCATGATATAAGAAAAACATAGGAGTGTGTTATAGACAATCTGCTAGCTGCTTTGCATGCATTACTTCATTTAATACCCCTTTAAGAACCCTACTGAGAAGATATAATAATTATCTGATTTTTATGGAAAGAGAAACTAAAGCTTAGAGAGGAGGCTGGCTGTAGGTCACATAGGTCTGTAAGAACTGAAGCCAGTACAGAAACCCGTGCCTGCCTGATTCCAAAGCTCATGTTCTTAACTATAGCCCTTCTCTGAACAGATTCTCTCTCCTACAAGCCATCCAGGCTCACTGGGCCTCACAGAGGGCAACCTCTTCCCTCTGCACAGCTCTGTTTATGGCTGCTGTTCACAATTTGGCAAAAGTTGAAATGGTTTGTTGCAAAACTCTGGAAAGACTGGTTCTTTGTAGGAGGGCAAAATGTTGCTGAATTAATGGCTGCAGTGCTGAGCATTTTAAGATTGAGTTGGAGAACCTGCTGCCCAAGAACAGAAAAGATCATAGCCTCGGGTTCCCAAGCCTGAGCCTTGCCTATCCTCAATGTCTAACTGACAGAAATGAATCCTGCCTGGAAGCCCTGCTTCTGAACGACGGATCTGCGAGAGCAGCCACTCCGGACAGTAATGCATTCAGAATTCACACACGTGACCGTCGCCAGCTGAACGAAGACATGTGTAAAGTGGTTCATGCTGGAGACAGGAATCAAATGCCAACACACAAAATGAGGGAATAACAACAAGGTCGGGGGGCACAAGGGAAGGAGTCTGTGTTGAATCAGTCAGCGGCAAGCAGCTAGAGCAGAAAGAAAATATTAAATCGGGCTCTATGAAAACATGAAAGAAAATCAGTACTGTTCTATAGAAAGCCTGTTAGGCCTGCGCTAAAGCACAGCATTCATGCACACTTGTGACAGCAAAGAATTCATGAAGCATTTTAACTGAAGTCTTGCAAACAGCATTTAAGATTTTCCCATCCATCTGCTCAGGGATAAATACCCATCTCTCTTTGAATCCATACACAGCTAGCACTGGGAGGGCAGTCCATACTGTCCCTAGTGGGCTCTTCCTGGCCGAGTACAGTCTTGCACACACTGCACAATTCATTAACATCAGTACTGGTCAGCGACTGTCTTCCAACCAAAGAGACTCAGACCACGAGCTCCCAGTGGCCAAGGTCACGTCTGTTTGTCTCACCTTCACTGCAGATAGCCTAGCCTCACCCGCAGGACATTGTTTCTCATCTCAACATAAATACATTCACTGAGTGCTTGCTTTATGCTGGGCATGGGGTAAATCTTTCTAAAACATTGTCTTGCATCCTTGGGGCATCCTGAAGCTATCACTCAGAAAGCAGCCTCGAGTGGAGGGGCAGAGGCAGAGACTGACCAAGAGAGGGACCATCCATCCCTCCCACCATTGGGGACTTCCCCCCTTCAATTATCTTCTCCTTCCCTTGAGCTTTAACTTCACCTTCTCCCCTGACACCAGCTTCTCAACTTAAGCTCATTTTCAAACCCAAACACTGTCACCTGGCACCTCACTGCATTGCACACTCTTTCTTCTTTACACTCCAGCCAAGCTTTTCCAAAGACGAGTCTACATTTAACTACCTCGACCCTCTATATACTCAGCCAAGTGCAGCCCAGTTACTTCCCTACTCCCTGCCATGATTGCTCTTCCTTTGCCCTCCTACTTGACAAATCTAGGGGACAAAATTCAGTCCTCACCTTCCTTGACACTCTGTATAGTCACCAGCCATGTCCTGGGAGTCACATTTCCATATTCTCCAACACAGAGACCATCACCACAATCTGTCAGCTGTATCTCCTTTTCCTCAGATCTTTCCCTTGCTCTAGATGCCCATGGCCTCAGAACTCTGGGCCTCATCAGCTTTTCCACCCTATTGCAAAAGCTTTCCAATTAATTCTCCAACATCACTTCTGCCTGTCTCTGATCCATTCTCTTCTGCCAGAGTGAGTCCTAAAATGCACGTCAGACCATAGCGTCCCTCTGCAGGAACCCTTCTACTCTCTGGCTACCTGGCATGTTTGCCCTCCTTTCCAAGTCACTCAAGTCCCGTGGGGGAGGGGACTACTGCTCCTGAGCTCCTCTCCCGCCCTTGGCCCTCATCTCTCATACCATGGCTGGTAGGAGCATTCCTGGAGATTCCTGTGCACACTAAATGCTCATGCCTCTAAGCCTCTACACAGTGTTCATTCCTCTGTCTGGAATTGCTTTCCCTCTGTATCTACTTGATAATCTCCTGCTCACCCTTGGAGATCCAGCATTCATTCCACAAGGAGTTTCCCTGACGTCTAGCAGTCCTGCACTCCCCCTCTGAGCTTGCAGAGCCCATGACTAGACACCTAAGCTAGATTCCATCATTACATTGTGATGGTCCCTTTCTCTGTGTCACCTTCACCATGCTGTGGCTTCCTGGTAGGCAGGGGCAGGTGTCTGGTTTGTCTCTGATTCCCAGGCCCTTCCCACCTGGTTTCCCACCTCTGCTCAGTGTGCATGGCCAAAGGCCCCACGTATATACCCCCCTCCAGTGAGAGACAGGATGCTCTGCTATAGGTGGACAGAGGAGGCCTCAGAGAAGCCTGGAAGCAGCAGCAGGAGCAGGGAGGACCCACCTGTGACTCTGAGGACAGAGGCTTTGGTGATATAAAGGTGGAAAGTGAAGAGCTGGATGGAGAATCCTGCCCTGTCATGATCCTGAGGTGTCCACAGCAGCTGGGCAGGCCCACCCTGCTCTGTGCCTGGCCATTTGCTCCCAGCTGCTCAGGAAGAAAAACAGTGGCTTTCTGGGAAGGCTTTTGTCCATGTCTATTTAGAAATAGCTTTTATATAAAGCAACCACTGCCCCCTTCTCAGTCTCTTGTGCTTCTCAGAGCAGATGCACCTGTGAGGCACAAACAGGAACTTGTGGGGGTCATGGCTGTGGGTTCCAGGAATAATGAATCTGAATTCTTTTCTTCCAAGGAGAAGGAACAGACATTAAGGGGGCCTTTCCCTGCAGCATGGACTCCAAGAGCTAGGAGAGCCTGAGCATGTCCTGCTGTGCCTCCTTCCCAGGCACGCACAGGCATGGGGTGTGTCCTGTTTCCTACAGAGTGAGCACCAGTGAGTACTTGAGGAGGTGACCCGAGTCAGGGCCACAAACAATGACTGGGACCCCATTCACCATTCATTCATTCACTCATTTACTCCTTCAACAAATACTCTTCACATACTTTTAGGCACTTGGGAGGCAGAAAAACCAAGATGGGAAAGCTTCTGCTTTTGTGAAGTTTATAGTCTGGTGAGAGAATACAGCCAGGGTAGAAGAAAACACAGAATAAATGAGATGATTTCAAATTAGAATAAGTGCTATGGAATAAAACAGTTCTAGGGCTTACATGGCAGCCCGGCAATGGTGAGCTCTGTCTCTTATTCCCACGGGGCCTGCTCCAGGCCTGGCAAGCCAAGGCCTCATGCTGGGTGATTAAAATGGTGATGCCCCGGGTATCTGTGCTGTGACATCCTGATGAGGTGTGCATGTTCCTGTAGACAGACTGATTGGCCTCCTTCATGCCTAAGTGAAGAGCGTAACCAGAGTAGCTCTGGCCTCTGTGTAAGTCTCCCTAGGCGAAGGTGCGAGGCCAGTTCTCCACCCATCCAGGCATTGCCTCCTGGGCTTGGGGCCCTACTATTGCAGGGAGTATTAATCCAGGATCTGGGCCCCATGGGAAGGAAGCCAACTGAGACAACCAAACAAAAACACTACCAGGGGGAGCAGAGAGGGAAGCCAGAGGAAGAAATCTGCCATCTCCATCAGCAAAATCCCTCAGTGAAAACAGTGGCAGAGCTCAGCACCATGGTCTCCTGTCTGAGCTCCCTGCTCTACCTCGTTTTTCTTAATTACATACGGACAGGCATTTTGAAGCTTCTCTGATCTGTTGCCAAGGTTACTACTGATGAATGCAGTCTGTTAAAAGGGCTAGGGCAATTCAGTCCTTTTAAAGGATGGGAAAAGTGTTGAGCTGTGATTTTCTGTTTGGGTGGGGAGAGGGTGTAGTGGGTCTTGAGTTATCAGGATGGATCTCCAATATTTTCCAGGATGTGCCCAAGAGGTTGGTCAGCCTGCATGGAGCATGGCTGTCATCAGGACCTCAAAGAGTTAAACTGGATCCTTCTAGACCCACAGGGCCAGCCCAAGTGTTGCTGTATTCGGATAGATTCTCCTGCTTCTTAATGTGATTTGGGCCAGATGATTTTTTTAAAGCATGAAGAGATAAGGTGGGTGGGAGAGAGAGGGTGAGTTTATTTGTAGGCATTAAGCTGAAAATAAGAGCACTCCTGAGTAATCAAGGGGAAAATCTGCTGAAGACAGGTAAGCCCCAAAAGCCAATTCCTTTATCGGGAATCTTAATAAGGCCAACCTCCTGGTCTCACGGATTTATAAGTAAATTCCAGGCTGGCACAAGGTGCCAAGCAGGTAGAGACCAGCTAACTACACTGCTGCAGCCAGGGTTGTGTCCTTAGACCCTTCCCCATGGGGAGCTGGTGAAGGTGAAGACCATGGTGAGTGACACTCCCCTGGAAAACCCCACAGGCAGGCTGGGATTGTGTTCATCAGCATCAGGCCAGAAAGGAGCCCTCCCCACTCTCTGCATGACTCCTTGGAGAATCTGATGAAAGCAACGGAGCTCTTCCTCAGAAAAGTGAACTTGTGTTTGAATACACATGATTTTCCAGACTCTGAGCAGGGTCTTAGTCCTGTGAAACCAACTAATGACATACTCGCAAGTATGTATGGAGAAGTCTGAAGAGCTCTCCTATTGGGTAAAAAGTACTCTCTAGTTGGCTGATTTTGAGAAAGTGAACTTCTAAGCCTCAATTTCCTCATCCGAAAAATGGTAGTTCTGAGAATTTAATGAGACAATATGCCTGAAGAATTTAGCTGAGGCTGGTACACAGAGGAACTGAGTAATATCACTGGCTATTTTCAGTAGCCACAGCAAAATGTATTTGCAATGTCATTATTGGGTCATCTGGACTCCTCACCTGCTCATCTAAATAAGACTGACCTAATTCAAGCACACTTCCTTAAGCGGAGACCCCACATCAGAATTGTGCTGAGTGCTGTGGAAGCCATGAAGATTTGGAAGTTATGGTAGGAAATCCAGATGTAAGACCTTACACTTGTAGAGTACAGGGAATGTGGATACATACAGCTAAAGATCAAAGTGAAACAGACACAAAGGGTTACAGATGTCTGGGAAAAGGCAAGATCAATGCAGATTGATGTATTTAGAGGTGATGTCTGGGGGTCCTGTCAACAAAGGAGCTATACTTGGGGAAACACACCTAGAGGCTGCCTGCCCCACTCTGTACATTCCAGGTCACCTAGCCCTAGTAAGCACAGGAAAGCGTAGATCGCTAGCATTTAGCATGGCGTTGCATCACCAGAATGGGTCTGGCTCTTATTAGAGCTTGTGACCTGTGTGTACCTGCACCTCTGCTTCCTGGCCTCCCAAGAGGTAGTCTGACTTTGACACAGTCCCTGGTCTTCATTGTCCTCCTCTGACCTCTGGGCAAGGAAACCTGTCCTCTACCCCCACATCAAACTGTACCCTGTACTCGTTTTTCCTTTAGGAGAAATGGTTGAGATACGGTCTGGGAATGAGCCAGGAAAGACATTTGATACTCAAGACTCCTGAGTATTATCAGTCAGGAGAATGCAACAAATGTAATATTCTTATGGCTGAGAAGAGACAAGATTGTAGTTTGGAAAAATGACTTCAATATCAACTTCAATATTGAATATGTACTTCAGTATGGACTTCAGCATTCTTCAATATGGAATGAAGGTGAAGAGGTGGTAGAGAGGAAGGACAGAAATGACATCAGGGCTAGAGATGGAGGAAGAGAGTGTGCTGTGAGTGGCTGGGGAGGTGGCATGGTCCAGGATTGGTTCTCCAAAATCAGGGCATCTCTTTCCCCACTGGTCACTGTGACACAGCTACTTAAAGGAACCATGTCTGTCTGAGAGCTCAGAAGGCTTCCTAGAGAAGATAAAAGTGTCTTTGAGATTTTATGGGGAAACAGGAATCAAGAAACAAAGGCACACATAGAAATGGGGGCTGTAGAAGTCTGAAGAGCTCTCCTATGGGGTAAAATATGCAGGAAATCAAGTCAGCTGGTTGTTATGCCTTTGCCCTAAACACAACATACAGGGCTGAAAGCAGCATGGGTTGGAGGGTAACATAAGCCAAAAGAGGAAAAGTTTTCAGCCATAAGAAATGTAGTAGAGTTAACAAATAAACATGAATTCACATGTTCACTTGTGGTTTCTTCTTTGGTAACCGGTTATTTGAAAACAATGCCAAAACAAAAGAGAACAAAATCAAACCTTTATTCTTTCTAGCTGCCATTTGAAGCCATGACACTCCCCAGTCTAAATTCAACTCTTTCTCTCCCTCTCCCTGAAGCAAGTATGATATTAATTCCTCTTCCACCATTCCCTCACCAGACACAGAATTCCTGGAAGAGATCAGACAAGAATGGCCAGTGTTCTAGAGCAGCAGTCCCCAACCTTCTTGGCACCAGGGACTGGTTTCATGGAAGACAATTTTTCCATCATGGACTGGGGACAGGGGTGAGGGGTGTCGTGGGGTTGGGGTGTGGAGCTCAGGCAGTGATGCACAGCCTGTTTTCTAATGGGCCACGGACTAATATTGGGCCTCTGTGGGGAGGTGGGGACCGCAGTTCTAGAAGAAAAGGCAGTGATTGCATCATGCTGGTTCAGGACCTTGGAGAGTAGCACGAGCCTGCGTGTTTCCCTTTTCACTAAGATTCCCCGGCCAGTGGTGAGGAGTTTCCAAAGATTCTATGTCAGTCACCATAATAACACCACAATAACAGGGATCGGTGGTGGCTGGGTTTGTCAGGTGTCAACATAGGGGGAGAAAGGCTATTGAGGCCATATTGGAAAATCAGAAATAAGTTACCAGGGACCTGTGGGAAGTGTTGGTACCAAAACGGACAGACTGGTGAGTCATTTAAATGAATGCCAAAGACATTCACCTCTTAATAGCAGAAGTTCGGAGGGGCTTGGGACCTTTAGGAAAAAAATAGACAAAGGATTGTCTGCAATCTGTTGGTGATGATTACCAGACATACAGGGCATTTTTTGCTCAATACAGAGTATAGTGTCTGGAGTCTGAGGTGTCCCTTCAAGAGAGGGAGTTGTGCTGGGGGCTGAGGCAGAAGGGACTAGAAGGCTGACTGATACCTGTCCCAGTGCAAGCTCAGGCACCCTTTGAGGCTCCTGTCCTCAAAGTATAGGATGTACCCCTGGGGCAAGGAGGAGAAAGCATTAAAACTTGGGAAAATCACGTTGGTTTACTTTTCCTAACACCCACATGAGCACAACCTTCTAAGAGACAATTTTATGACCCCTTTGGAATCAGTTTAAAAGGAACCCCAGTAGCAACTTACTAGAGATGGATTGTCATAGGTCTTCAGATTCAGATGGAACGGGCTGAATCCTGGATTTTGACATAACCTCTCTAAGCCTTGGCATGCTCACTGGTAAAATTGGGATGATGACAATTGCAAAGCAGTGTTGTAAAGGACTACCAATTGAGCAGTGTAAGTAAAGGATTATTAGAAGAGTGCTTGTCACTTAGTACATCTTCTCTACTGGCAGATGTACATTTTTATTCATTTTTATATGGTAATGATGAATTCAAATACAATGGCACAGGCACTGCCCCCGTGGAGCTTAGTTTCTCGTGGAGAAGTCAGACAACACTTCAATAAGTAGATAAATATATAACATCATTAGTGATGAGTCTGTGATGATAAATAGGGACAGTGTGATGCGGTGGTGAGGGGAGATCTCTTGGAGGAGAGGCCACCTGGGCAGAGACCTGATGGTGGTGAGACAGGAACCATGCCAATAGCTAAAGGGAGTGTTCCCCAGGCCAAAGGACTAGCAAGTGCAAAGGCCCTGAGGTGGGAATGTGCTTGGTTCAGTTGAGGAGGATGAAGAAGGCAACAGGGCTGACAGGATAGTGATCAAGAGGGGGAGATGTTGTGACAGAGATTAGAAAGTTAGTGGAGGAGGCAGCCTACATATGTGCTGGTTGAAGTCTGCCAAGAATTTTATTCTCAGTGAGATTTTACTCTAAGGCAGGCACCAAGCAGAGGAAGGACATGTTCAGACCTTTTCAGTACCACTCTGGCTGCCTTGTGGAGGACAGGTTGGATGGGGATAAAGGTGTAAGAAGGCAGAGCAATTAAAAGGCCACATCAGTTATCTAGGCAGGAGGCAGTGGCGGCTTGGACCAGGGTGGCAGCAGTGGATGAGATGAGAAGAGGCAGATTCTGAATATTGTTTAACATCTCTGCATAGAATGAACAGTCTTTACAGACACTATGTCTCTAGTGTCTCTCCACAACTCTTTGAGGCATTATGATCTCCCATTTTAACAGTAAAACACTGAGGTTCAGAGAGACAAAACAGCTTGTCTGTGATCACACAGTCACTAGCCATGGAGGGTCAGCCACGTAGGTGTGCATGCCGGGTACCAACAACCACAAGGACTTCCTGTCCTACTGGCTTCCTGTGGACATGGCACTGATTTGGCAGAACTTGCTCATGCCACTGCGTGAATGACCAATGTTGGGTCCTTTCCCTGGAGGAGGTTTCTGCAGGGAGCATCAGAAAAAGCAGAGAGGTGGCATTGGTCTCCATTTCAGTGGAGATCAATATGGAATTCTGAATTTTCTTTTACTAATAAACCATGTATGCAAAGAATGTCTTAGGCTTTTTTTTACATTACTTGATGAACTTTTTTCTTCCCAGCAGGCTATGAGGTAGGAACTATTATCCTCAGTTTACATATGAGGAAACTGTAGCTCAGGGAGATGAAGTAACTGGCCCAACTCACGCTGCTGGTGAGTGGTGGGTCTGAGACTGGTGTGCCAGCCTGGCGGGTTCCAAGTCTCAGCCTTAACACTCTTCCACCCAGGGCAGAGACACCTAAGGGTGTACAGTACAGACAGGGTGCAAATGCATTTGCTGGGTCACGTGGAAGCTCTCATGGAGGCAGGAAGCCCCTGTTCCTGATCCATCTGAGCAGATTCCTTGAAGAAACAGACCACTGTGGCTCCAGGACTGTGCTGAGCAAGTCTGCATGTGCTGCTCATTAGGGTCTTGGACACACTGGGTCTGTACTCAGGCAATTCTCCTAATCATAACAGTTGGTAATAAGAAGAAATGATTAGTCACAACAAGAAGGGACCCTGCTGAGAAGGATTTCTGGAGCACCAAAGAGCCTAGTGTTACACATTTCACACAACACCAGTGTTTATAGAAAGTAATTCTTGTTTCTCCTGCTTCAGTGGAGCTAATTGTCTAAGAGAAAGGGAACAGATTCTACTTTCTGGGAAAAGAGACAACCGCTCTACCTGCCTGAGCTGAATCTGAAAGTTTGGATTTCCCTGGGACTACAGAAGCCATTAGAGGAAGCTGAGGCCCCTGCAGACTGGAGAGGAAGCATATCTCAGTAGGAATGTGCTTACAACCTGTCTCAGGTCATTGTCCATGCAGGAGAGGGATAGAAGGTCTTCTGGTTGTGGCCCAAAGTGAGGCCAAAGAGAGGGAAGCTTTGATATGCCCCTACCCTAGAGAACCCCTGGGGACACTCCAAGTCAAAAAGAATTATAGGTCATGTCATCTTAAAGACGTGGCCTTCAAGATCCCCTTCCTACTCCTGAAACAAGGTGAAAGAGGCACTGGACTCACAGAGAACTGGGGCTAAGTTCTAGCTTTGCCACAGTGTGACCCTAAGGAGTCACTCATATTCTGTGGACCTAATCATTCACTGATTCTTGACTGATCAATCCATCCATGTTTACTGAGAGCCTCGTGTCTGTTACGCTGTGTGTTACGCTATGTGTGAGAGGTTATGAAAAGTTCACTGATGGCTACTCTGAGATACTGAAAGTCTGCAAAGGATGTACAACAGTCACACGAATGATTGACTGACAAGGCTGGTGGAGATCCACCTCCTGAGCCTGGAGATGGCCAGGCATTGTGCCATGGGGACTTGGAGGAGACACCACCCTCTGCACACTCATGGAGGAATTGAATGGCAGAACACGCATTGAAGCATTCAGTGTAGCTTAGTGTGATCTACATGCATAAGGGACTACCTAGTATAGTTACCCATGAACGCCTGTCCATCTCTTTACCTTTTGGAAGGGAAACAGGGACCAAGTGAACACCTGTGCAATGAGTAAAAGACATTACACAGAACACTTGACCTGAAGGCCCTCTAGAGCAGGAAATACATCTTCCTCCTGGGGCTCCCAAGGGCCCAAGCAGACCTCCTCTGTAGGAACTCTCGGGCCTATAGATGAGGTCCCTGGTGCAGGCCCTGCTCATGGCACCCGTGACCCAGCCCGTCTCTGGAGAAGGGTTCCTATGGGTCTTATTACTGACCCATCAGTACACTAGGCCATGCTTTGCCAGGGCAGGCTCCAGGGCACTTCCTGTCACTGGAGGCAACAGTCTAAGCCAATTAGAGTCCTCTGAAGTCAAAGGACTTTGAAACACATTTCAGTCTTCAGTACAACAGAAGGATAGACCTTCCTGGGCAGAGTCCCTTGTTCTGGATGCCATTTCTAATTGATGCACTCAGGCTCTGAACCATCCCAAACCACTCATTTGATTTAGCATATCCTGATGCAGCCCAGAGCTCAGAAAGTCTCTCCCTACAGATGTAAGAGCAGAGACTGAGATCCAGACAGGAGTTTTCTGTGCATTTTGAGATCTGGTTGGCAGTCACTGGGCCAAGATCCATCAGGCATGAGGGTCACACATGATGGAAACCTTGCAGGTGAAACATCTCAGCTCCCCCAGAGCCACTCTCCAGAGTGCAGAACCTGGCTGGTCCCAGATAACACACAGCCTACTGTGATCTCCCAGGTACTAGGCACTGATGGAGGAAGGGTATGTGCCTTCCAAGGTATCTTTTAAAAGAAAACAGCCATCTGGACTGGATTGGATGAGTCCCTGCTGCATGCAGGAAGCAGGGGTTGATGGTGGGTGGGATGAGGCCTCTAGGCTGCTGCATGATCAGGATGCCCATCTCCCCCCAAACCTCAAGGGAGGGTGGTACCCATGGGGGAGTCCTGCATCTCCACAGTTCATCAGAAATGACCAAGAGCCTCCTCCCTGGATGTCAGAATTTTTTTAGTTATGGTAATTCTCCATCTTTTCTTAGAGACTGTAGATCAGGATGGCATCAGGATAACAGCTGGGAAGGGACTATGGGTTAAACACTCATGGATTATTTATTCCATTTTCCTTGGGAATACACAGAAGAATCTTCTAGGCACTGACTCATGCAGTGCGAAAAGAGACATGTGCTGCCTCTCTCCAGGTGCACAGAAAAGGCCCTGGTTCCACAAACAACAATTCAAGGTCAAGGGGACAAAAAAGAGAAATTGAAAAAGACAGATGTACTTCCCAGGGCATTCTACGTCACCCCAAATCAGGGCCTGATTCTGACACTTCATAGGCACTAATTCTTAGAATGCAAAGAAACCTGGAGGGCAGCATGTTACTGGTAGTGAGTACCCATCTAGTCCCTACCTGCTGGCAGCCTCTTAGAGTCCCCCAGTGGGGAAAGCTCACACTCCCACCATCAGAGAATCATCTATTAGTAATTATGACCTGTTTGAAAATACAATGAAAAATGTACCTGTTCACAATAGCCACAAACCCCGTAAAATACCTTGTATTAAATCTCACAAGGCCTGTGTAATACCTGCATGATGACTATAAAACTTTACTGAAAGGCATAAAAGAAGACTTGAATACCATGTGCTTGGATGAAATAAAGAATATCATAAATAAGAGTCATCCTCAAAATAATCCACATGTTCAGTGCAATCCCAATCCCAACTAAATAGGATTGTTTAATGAAATATTCAAACTGGTTCTAAGGTTCATCTTGAAGGAAAAAAAAGATTAAGAACGGGCTAAACGTCTTGAAAATGAATAACACAGAGACATGCGGTTCACCAGTCATTGAGAGATACCATAAAGCTACTGCCTTTTGAGCAGTTCTACCAGAACAGACAAACCAATCAATGGAAAAGAAGAAAGACAGGTATGTGTTGGCATTTAGTACATAATAAAAGAAGCATCTCACTAAAATGTGGATAATTCAAGTGGAGTCGATGGGATGTTATTTTTAATAAGATAAATAAGAATGCTGATATCATAGCTTATATAAAAATATATACCAGATGGAGGAAGAGTTAAACATAAACACTATATAGAGAATTAAAAGAAAATACAAGAAAGTGTTTTTGTACCTTAGAGTGGGAAGGACATACATAAAATCTGGCAAAAAGTCATGACAAAAATTCCCAAAACCAGAAAGAAAAAGATGAAAAAGAGAACACCAGAAAGAACTCAGATTTGAGTTCAAAAATTAAAAACCTCCATATGACCAAAAAAAAGTTCCCAAAAATAAAGTTAAAAATAAGTGGCAGACTGGAGAGCAGGATGTCACATTTAATTAATGGGCATCTAGAAATCAATTTTTAAAAATAGAAAAAGGGCAAGGGCTATAAACAGACAATTCCCAGAAGACAAAATAAGTTGCTTAATAAACATATGAAAAATACATACTCATTTAGAATCAGGGAACTAATCAAAATGACTACAAGGTCAGTCCACTTGGCAAAAATTACAAGTCTTGATAGCATCCAGTTGGGCCAGTGTGTGGAGAAGCGAGACATACACTGCTGGCAGGGGGGGTGGGGACAGGGCAAGTCCTTGAGGACAGCACTTTGGTAATATTGACCGGTTCTCAGTGTGTGCACCCAGTACCCCTGCAATTCTACTTCTAGGGGAATTTCCTCCACCAATATAGGGATATGCACTTTCGTGGTAGTGTTACTGTTTATATTAATGAAACGCTGGATGGGTCTGAATGCCACCCACAGGGGACTGTATGACTCGGCCTCCCCTGACTGGGCCTCCCCTGTCTAATTCTCCTCTTCTTCCCAGTCTCATGGAAGACATTTGTCCCAGCCACCTTGTGTAGAGAGCACATGGCAAGTTCTAACCAGTGAAGTGTGATCCTTCCCCACCTCATCTGGGGTGCCATCATTGGTTTGGTGCCAGGCCACCTCACCACCTCAGAGGTGACAGTCCTCCTTCCCGAGGGAGGTACTGAGGGTACCAGACTGAAGGTGAAGAGCTGGAGTCCTCAACCTGGCCAGGCCTGGGGGAAACACAGCTCTGCCACTCACTAAAGTGTGAACCTGGGCACGTCACTGAGCCCTGCTGGGCCTCAGCTCCTTCATCTGCACCCTGGGGATAATGGCGGCACCTGTCTTATGTTCTATGAGGGTAACTGAGGAAAGCTCAGCACAGAGCCTACACTAGCAACACCTTAGTAAAGGCCAGCTGTGAGTGTTAGGGGTATGTGCACATGTGCCTGATCCAATCAGCTATGGCCACGTGGTGGAGCCCGTGGCTGGCAGCACAGTGATGGCATACAGCCTCTGCCCCTGAGGTCGGGGTGCTTCACAGCCTGTCCTGAGCAGAGGGGTGCAGGCATGTCATAGCTAACCTCACAGAGCCACATGTAGGAATGTTATTGCTAACCTCACAGAGCCACATGCAGGCCCTATCCCTGGGCATGGGCACAAGACTTCCCTTCACCACAGGGACAGCCAATTTTCAGCTGGGGCTCAGTTCTCCTTTACTGGCAGGCAGAGAGCAATCTCTTTGCGATAACTGAGTGGCTCTCCATCACTGCTCTCTGAGTACCAGCAGAGATTGGTAGTGACTGTGGGTTCCCACTGACCTCCTCCCCCCAGACTCCCCCTGGCCACCCACATTCTGTGCACATCTGGCCCAGCAGAGCCAACACCATGCTTCATCTCACCACCCAGCTGCCATCCAGGCCCACACAAGACCTCACCATTAAGCCTCCTTTATTGTTATTTCCAAGGTGAGCAGAGCTCAGAGGTGACTCAGAGGTGCTGCTCAAAAGGTCACCTTGGGCAATTCCTGCAAGTCTAATCCCATAGCCGCAGAGAGGGCAGCACCCCACGACTACCACTGCCTCAACCTACTACTCTTCAGAGTTGGGGAGGAGGACAGAGAGACCTTTGTATCTAATCAGACTCTGTTTCTCTATCCTACAGCCCCTGTGAGACAAGCCACTGTTCTTGATGTGGCCTGGGGTCAGAGCACTCTTTACCGAGTGTGGTGGACGTGGTCTCTGGCATAGGCTGGAGGGAGTCCTGGCTCTTCTGCAGGTTGACTTTAGACTGCAGCCCGCCCTTTCTCTTCCAAGTCATTGATGATTATTTGCATGTTGGAAAGTCCAGCCTTTAAGCCCACAGCCAATCCCACATCACAACAGTTCTCAGGTGTCTGGCTTGGATTTGGCACTTCCTGGCCAATTGTGTGGAAAGCTTCTCAGAAGACCAGACACACAGTTTCAAAACAAATCACTACAAAGTGCTGGCTTCCAGACCCTACGGCACACACAATCCAGAAAGCCCACACTGACTGTGAGACCCATTCCTGTCCACTTTGCCCAACTTCCCACATGATTCAGAAACCCTTTTAGCAGGCAGTGCCAGCACCTTTTTGCATACTTCCAGTTACGGAGAGACCACTACTTACTCAGGCATCCCCTACTCTTTTGGGACATCATTCAGAATCTACCTTTACACTAAGTTGAAAGTGGTTTCCCTCTAAATCCAAGGTCAAAGACACTGGGGTCCCTGGTCTTTGTAACATAGAAGTGAAGCCATCAGTGGCAACTGTGGGTCCTTGGCTCTAGCCTGCATGCAGCATCCACATATGTCACCAAACCAGGGAATCTGGAAGGTCATAGTCCTGGTTAGGGAAAGGTTGGCCCATATCAGGTTTTCGATATGGCAACTGGAGTGTCAGGGAATGAAAGAGGTTGCGGAGTCCTCTAGGGAACAGTAGGGAGCCTACTGGTCCTAGGAGATGGTACAAGCTGCAAGATCAGATGTGGGGACAGACTTTGATGAAAGGTGGGTGTGGAGCCAGGGGTCCCATCCTGTGTAATGGGGTTCAGGGTAGATTTTGAACCTGGCTCTGGACAGGGTCAATGGTCAGCAATGGGGGATGCAGTGGGTCAATACAGGTTCCAGGTCTGACTAGCAGTGGTGACTTTGAAAAGTGATCACCAGAGGACATTTTTGGGAGGTCTAGGGGTGAGCTACATCCCAGACCCAACTATGAAATCTGGGCTTGGTCTCTCCTGAATTGGATCAGTATCCGGTGCTGAGTTACCATGGATGGGAGAGGAGACTAGGGGAATCAAAAGGCCATCTGGGGACCACCTGTGAGGAGCTGGGGACCAAGATAGCATGCATAGGTTGCACACAGATTTGTAATCACATTGTGATTGGGGCAGAGACAGAGGAGTGATGGGGTCAGAATTTAGCCAGCCTACGGCGGCTCTCCAGGAGCACTTGATCCATTTTCCTCTACATTTTTATCGTTTTCTTATCTTGGACTGCATGATCTAGTGAGCCAAGACCCACCTCTTAAATGTTATTCATTACAACCAAAACGAAGACAATTTATTGAGCATTTAGCATATGTCTAACATTGAGTTAGGTATTTTTACATACATTTCACAGTGGACACATTAATAAATGATATCCTCATCTTTCGGAAATGAAACAGAGATTCAGAGAAGTTAGGTAACCTGCTCAAGGCCACACTGCAAGCCAAGAATCAACCCTGGTCTACCTGATCCCAACAGCAGAGCCTCACCTCTTGGCTGTGTTGGGTACCTACTGAGTAAGGTTACAGAGCCAGTTAAAAAAAAACCAGATTTGTGTCAAAGAGCTTCCAGTCCAGTAGACAAGCAAGAGCCCAGTACCCAAATAGCTCTAACCAGCACACAATGCTCAGAGTGTGCAGAGCGAGGCATCCCCCTTCCTGGGGAGGAGGTGAAAGGATGGCAAAGTATACAGGACACAAAGCCACACGTTCCTGACTGTTTTTGCCTTTGAGGGGGAGAACTGGAGCAGGGAAGATTTTAGAACCTGAGCTGTGGCTGCCATGAAGTTGCAACGTCCATCCCAGACCAGTTCTGCCTGGGACCAGAGACTGTAAATTTGACAGTAAATCAGTGCCATTGCCTGACACCACAAAGGAGCATTCATGGCAAGAGAGGATCCTAAAGTCATGGGGTGGACAGTTTTGTTCTGATTTTTAAAGAAGAGAAGAGAACAGATTAAATGGATACATTTTCCTCAATCCCCTCCTACTTCTGGAACTTCACAAATAAATCAGTGCTTTGTGAGCTTCAAGGAAAGAGTGACAAACACCAGCACGTGTTCTCTAAGTGTGAATCAGGCCAGCTGACGTTGTTCCTTTTTCTAAAAGTTTATTAACCTGCAGAGAAAAAGAGTATAGAGAGTAAAACTAGATTTCAACAAGGGTAACTTTAAAAAGTACACAAATACTTATGTGCCAAAGGAAGAAATGTTAACTAAATGATAATGCCAATGCTTGGATCTTAGCTGCTTTGAAACTAACATCAAAGCAGGGTAGACAACTCTGAAAATAGTTATAAAATAAAATAGCTTACTTTTATTGAATGCTTCCTGCATGCCAAATATTGTTCTAAATGGCATACTGCATTTAATTTCCATGACAATGTGGTAAGACAGACACCAATATTATCCCCATTTTATGGAAAAGGAAATGGAGACACAGAGAAGCCATGTCACTTGCCCACATAACCAGCAAGTGGCAGAGCAGGGCTTGGGCTTGAACTTGGACATGGGTTCAGAGCCTGTGCTCTTAATGATGATGCTAATACTACTCATTTGAAAGATGATAATGATCAGTTTTTAAAGTGATCTATACATGAGAGAGCACTGTGCCTAAATCCACAAGGCAAAATTTCTGAATTCATGTGTATAAGTATAAAATAGAGGAGTCCCAAATGGGCAGCATTTCTTGAGGGGACAAACCAAAGTACTGGATGTTCAGTGGCCGACAAGCCTGGTGGGAGCCACAGTTTGAGGGGTTGCAACCAAAGTGAACAATCAACAGTACTCCAATCACAAGGAAAATCCATCACTTTTCTAGTGAACCCTGCTCCAAGTTCCATTCTGGCTGCCAAATTTTGATAGTTTTATTGATGAATGTAAGAGATTTAGAAAATGCCAGCCAGGACAGGCGTTGGGAGTCAGGAAATCATGCGGTTTGGGGGATAGATAAACTAACAGATTTTAGCCTAAAGGAGATGATTAAGGAAGGATGAGAAAGTTGCCCTTAAACATTAGAACCGCTGGCTTGCTGAACATGGGCCTTCGGTGGCTGACCAATGGCAAGGTGTGGGGAAAAGTGCCCAATGTGAAGTCCAGAAGGCCTCCTGCAGTGGTGGATGGTAGCTGCTGGCAATGGATGGAGCTGCTCTGCACAATGCATGACATGTCTGCCATCACAAATGCCCAGGAAAATAAAAGTGGAATGACCACCTCGCAGGGAAGTTGGAGAGAGAAGGCTAATGTTGGGAGGATTTGGGGTGGCAGTGCTCTGAATGGTAACAATCTATGACTCCAAATGCTCTAGGATGAAATGCTGGAACAGACATATCAGTGTGTGTGCCTGATTATTAGCTAAAAAGTTAGAGCTATGCAATTCCTCTAAAGGGTTATACCCACTTGGGTCAAACAACTGTGAAAAGAAATTGTAGATTACAGAAGTGTGAAAGCACGTTTACACAGGCAACGCTGACCCTTTCTGAAACAGCAGTGACAGTTATAAATAGCTTCCAGCTTGCAGTCACTCTCCCTCCATTCCTCACCCAAGTAGGTGGATAAGCCTCTACTGGCCAGCACAGGCTGTGAGCCCAAATCCAGGCTTGCCCTGTGACTCTCGTAGATCTACAACCCTTGTCTGAATTTCACCTCAAGGAAAACACAGACTGCTTCCCCCCTCAAAAATACACATGATGCATTTTTAATGTGCAACATGGACCACATACCAGGGTAAAATCAAGTAGTCCCTTTATGTATAGAATGGGACACACAGTGTGTCTTTTACTAGCAAGTGCCCCGGTCAGCAATGGGAAAAGCTAACATGGGCAACACAGACTTCCATATGTTGCAAGCCCCGGATTAACAGGGGTAAACACTCATGAAAAGATCAACTTTTGAAAAGTATTTAAAATCATCCCATAAACCTAGACATGCAGATAAGCAAGCAGTGCCCAACTTATGACACTGGATTCCTGTCCCAGGTGGAGTGCTTACTGCTCTGGGTGGCATCCTGCCCTCCTGGCCCAAGGGGCCCCTTCCTGCAGCAGCAGCCTCAGGTTTCCTCTTGGCCCAATTTCTGCTGGGGCACTGGAGGCAGCAGCTGAGTGATGAGGCCCATCACCATTTATATGGCCTACCCACCGACCCCCCATCTGAACTCAGGTGAATGGTGCCCACCAGTCACTTTCCTTCTGCCTCAGTTTCTCCCTCAGCGCTCCCTGAGCCCACTCCAGCCAGCTTGTGCTCCCTGGTTCCCATTTACTTCTCTCCCCCATCTCTGCTCTCAGCCCCAGCCAAGACTGCACACTGGCTGTCTCCACACTGCTCTGCCCACCCGAGAGTGAAAATGAAATGGAAACCAAGCCAGCGCAGGTGGCGGTTATTCTGAGAACTAGTAGGACCCTCCCGGTGACCTGCTCACACATAGATGCCCTTGCACATTCACGCTGCCGCCACACTCCACCCTCCCCTTTCTCACGCATACCCACAGCCCCTTCCCAGCCTGGCACACAGGGCGCTGATGGGGAGGGCAGCCCCTGTGGTTCCAGTCTGTGGGAGTTCTCCCAGTGGCCTTTCTCCCCAGAACTCTTAGAGCTAAGGAAAGGGACACATTCTAAAGCAATGTTCTCAAACTTTAGCAGCCTTTTGAATCACCTGCAGGGCGTGTTAAAGCTGATCGCTGGGCTCCACCCCCGGAGTTTCTCATTCACTAGGTCTAAAGAGGGGCTGAGAATTTGTATTTCTAGCAAGCTCCTGGATGACATTGAGGCTGCTTGCCCAGGTCTAAATGAAACTACCAGTGGGGATCTTGTTGAGCACGACCCTGCAGGGGCTGTGCCCAAGGTCAGTGAGAGAAGGCTTGTGAGTTGATGTCCTCACAGACTGTCCACAACACCCAGACCTGGCTGCAGAGGATACCTGCAGAGGGCCTCCTTCTGTCCTGTCATCTCCACCCTCTAAACCCTGGCACCCTCCGTCCACCCAGCTGGCCTGGAAAGACCAGGGGCTGGGCTCCGGGAATGTCACATTCATGAGCAGTCCGTCCAAAGGGCATGATCTCTGTGCCACAGGGATCACCCCAGCTGCCCTGCAATGGTTGGAATGGAAGAAGGGAAAAACTGCTAGCCACTTAAAAGAGGAAACTGGACTCGAAGGAGAGAAACCTGAGTGCACAGGGATGGGAGAGGTAAGAGCAGATTCTTACCCTTCTCTGTAAGAGCAAGTCACCGCCATCACCACTACCATCCACATCATTATTCCAAGAGCTCCCAAATTTTAGCTCTCCCTGAGGTCACAGCATTGGAATCAGACAGTTATGCCCAATTTTGCTGATGAGAGAGCTTGTGTTCCAAAAGGCTAAATAACTTGCCCAGGTCACACCATCAGGAGTCAAACTCAAAGTCCCTGCTCTGGCCCCTCTGCTTGCCTGCCTCTCTGTATCAGCCAGGAGGGAGGTCAGGGTTGGCCTCCAGGGGAACCCCAAAGGGCCAGCTGGCACCTCCTCCTCTGAGGGGCTGGCAGGTGGGCTCAGGGGACACAGTGACCTCCGGAGCCCCTTCTTCGTTCTGTTATTATGATCAAAACTGCAGAGGGAAACCCATTACATTTCAAGAAGAAATAAAAGAAACAAGACAAGCACTAGCTTGCTTCTGTGATACATCAAAATTTCTCCCATGTGGGTGACAGAAAAGGGGTTTTTGTGGTCAGAAATGTAACAAGGTAATTATTTTCACACCAGTCCTTCTGCATAGTTTTTCACAGACAGCAATTTTATAAGGCATAATTATCTATTTTCACCTGCTTCATAAATTCCTTCTTTCCATTTCGTCCCCCAGTAAACTAGAAATTATTTAAAACGGAAGCCCAGCCATGCAGCGAGGTGCTGGGTTTCGTACTGCTAGTCCTCGTGTGCTCCTGGCTGCTCCCTCTGGCCGGCTGACCCCGGCACATGCCCCTTGCCATCTGGCCCTCCTGTGGAAGGAAGCATGTCTCACCTGGAGGCGTCCACGAGCCCCTGCTCCCTGGGAATGGGAAGCCAGCCTTGTGGGCCATCGCTCCTGCCCAGCGCCTGGACTCCTCTCATCTGGAGGAGCAGCTCAGCAGTCCTCCAATGCCTGGCCCGTGCCTGCCTCCCTCCTTCTCCCACAGGATCCCTGGTCACATGGCAGTCCCCTTCTCATTCTTTCTCACCAGGTTCTTTCTGCCAAGGTGGCTGTGTGTTTTAGGGCCACAAAGTGGATTCTGCTGTGATACTCAGAGATGGCACCATGCCTGGGCTCCCCCTGACAACGTCACTTTTATTTCCAGATATCCAGCATCTCTTATGCTGGAAGCTTCAATATCTGCTGCAATCTTCACACTTTGCAGAGATGGAACCAAAGCAAGTTCTAACATCGATTGAGAGTTTACTATGAACCAGGCACTGTGCCAAAGGCTCTATAATACTATTTGGCTTAATCCTCCTAACAACTCAGAAAGGCATACATTCTTAAGAGGTGGTGAGAATAAAATGACAGAATGTAAGGAAGTTAAGAAATTAAACCAAGGTCACAGAGAAGGTAAGAGGCAGTCAAAAATCAAACTTTTATCTCTGAAGTACCAAGATCCATCTTATAACCAATACATGCAGTTGGTGATTCTACAAGCTTTCCCAGGACCCACTGAAGATTGGGACAGTTCAAGAATGCCAGAACTCCCCAGGAAACCGAGGGCCTCTGGGCAGTGCCCCAAGGAGGCAGCAGCAGAAGAAGGTGGTGACTTCTTCAGCTGAAGCCCAGCAAGCCCAAAGCTCGGAGTCAGCTCCTAAGCCCACAGCCTTCACAACAGCTCCCTGTTGGGAGCTGTACCTACCCTTGTCCCCTCCCTTTGTCTCCTCCCTTGGCTCCCCTCCCCTTTGACATCTCCTTATTGAAGGTGACCCCCACTGTCCAGGTGGCCTATCTTCATTTGGCTAGTTTCATCAATAGAGGGAGTGGGAGTCACTTGTCTCCTGCCTCTAGCTATCTCCCAAGCTCACACCTCATCCCATTCATGGCTTGGGTTGGGGGGGATAAGACCTCCTCATACTCAGCTGTAGCTCCTCATGCTTGTGTATGAGCAACACTGGGCCATCGCTGGGCACGGGCACCGTCAGCCAGATACTCGTGCAGCAGATCTGGAACTGCAGGCTTCAGCAGAGGGTTGGGGAGGAGGGAAAAGAAGGAAGAAGGGAGCTAGGTGGCTGCAGACCAGTGGCAGTAATGTGATTGCAGACTGAAAACATCGGGCTCTCAATGCCACCCTTCTCTGACTTTACCCAGAGCCCGCACTGGCCCCTTTGACACTGCCTTGAGTGCATTCATATCCCTGCCAAGTCCACCAACAAGACTCAAGGACAAAGCTGGACACACAGGGCTGCCAGGGCCTCTCAGAGTTCAAGGGGGGCCCCAGCTCTCTCAATAGATTAAAAAGGAACATGAAGAAGTGCCTAAACAGGGTTATGAAAGGTGTCATGCATTCTAAATGTTTGGATGGAATAAATTAACACTTTAGCACTACAAAAATACAATGAATATATATGTGCTGGCCCCAACAGATTAATGGGATTCATTAAAAATATTAATTCTTAGTGCACTGTTGGTTTTCACTGACATTTCAATATTGTCAAGGAATGAGAGTGACTGTTGATACAATCTCATTTAAAGACAAGTGCAACAAGCTAAATCTGAGGCCCTTCCAGACTTCAAGGCCTCCGCTCCTGAACTCTCCTGATGCTGCCTCCCTCTCCCATACCCACAGAACCTGAGCACTGGAGATGCCCATGCCCTGTACATTTTAGGAAGACAGAGTTCTCCTTCTTTACCTGGGTACCCACAGTACCCAGTCAGGTTGTAATTGCTTCCTGAGGGATGGGCAGAGGACTGCATTTGCACATGAAGAGCACCTGTGTTCTCCCACCCCAACTGGTCTCTCAGGTTGGGCTGGGCCATAAGTGCCTGGCCTGCTCAACCTGCTGGACCAGCAGGAGCCCCCCAGGCCACAGTGCAGGGCTGTGCCTTTCCTCAACAGTTCCAGATATGCTCCTTGTATCTGAAAAATTATTTACTGTGGTGATGTGTGATGCCTTTTTAAGAGAACAGATGGCACCTCCAATTACAATGCCTTAAAAAGAAACCCTAATGAGATTATAAAAGCCAACAAATTGACTTTTTCATACAGTACTTTCTTGGCACACAATAAATCAAATATATAATGAGGTTCAATAAAATAATAGTTTTATTTACACTTGTTTTGCCTAGCATTGTGTTGCACCCCAGCCTTTCCCTCTGGGTCCCCTCACCAAGCACCTTCCCCATCAGCCAAGGCAGGGAGCTGGACAATGCACCTACGGGCTACTCTTGGGTCTGGCTACCACAGCCATGTGTGGCTTTGATTTAGCTATTTTGGGTCTGACTCTAGCACTCTACGTGTCTAGGGGTGGAAGAGCACAGGGCATGGAAAGGGTGTCGTGGCTGTGGTGACACACAAAGGCAAGTCTAGCAATCACTCCCACTCTGGGTAAGGTGGGGAGATTGTTGTGGGGCCAAGGGGTGAGGAAGGTGCTCCTAACCCAGAACTAGCTGGACCAGAGACAGGAGGGAAAAGCCTGTGAGGTCCAATTATAATGAGGGTGGACTCAAGATATGTGTAGGCAGAGCAGAGGGAGGGTCTACCATTTACAAACTGGAGGCTTTAGGATGTTGCTATTTTTTCCAGAAACTGGCCTTGTTGTTTCAAGCACATTAGATCAGATGACTGGAAGATAAGCCTTGAGACATGGGAGGGGAGATACAGCAAGGAGGAAACTCCATACCAGCATTCTGAGCATTTGGTTGTTGGTTCATCTAGGGTTGGATGAACTTACCAGGTATGCACGCTGAGGTGGGAAGCTGGGGGGCCAGGCTCCTGTTTGCATGAGTTGATCTGCAGAGGGGTGCACAGGCAGAACTGGAAGGGCATGTTTTCAGGAGGGAAGCTGTGAAACCCTGGCATGTGCTATGGCAAACATGGGGACTGGTCCATGGTCTGCACATACCAGCAGCAGTGATTCGGCATCCTTAAGTGACTTCTAAAGAAGCACATTAAGCACGCTTTTGGGCCTCATGGGAGACCCCCGGGGAGCCTCAGAAATCAGTGGAGGAGACACCACAACCAAAAGATAGGAACTTCAGTCAGCAGAAATGGAATCATTTCTGTTAATATCAACCCATCAGAGAGGGAGGTCTGGGAAAAATAAGTTTACAAGAGGATGAACTTTTCCTCAGTTTTAATCTATAAGCATTGATCGAGCTCAGGACCTTGATCTAGAAGACACTTTCATTCTTCCTCTTTATCCAGCGGAGATTACATACACTAGAAGGCTAAAATCAAGAAACTCTCCTGCTCGGAGTCCAGTCATTTTTTTCTGTTCATCAAACCACAAGTATTCTGTGGTCTTCTGTGCTGGGAGTGGGGAAGAGGGATTTGGCACAAAGAGATGTAAGGGAATGTCTCTGCTCAAAGGAATCCAGGCAGCAGCATCCAATGCAGAAGAAAGTTCTAGCATAATTAGAGGCTAACCTGGAGCATTGACCTCCAAATACAATGGGAATACTGAAAAGAGAGATCATCCCTATTGCAGGGCTGCAATGCTTAGGGGAGTCAGAGCAAGTTCTGTGAAGTGCTCTGCAGGGACAGTACTGATTCTTTCTTCCCACTATTAAGGGATTAAGGAGTAAATACTGGAAGGAAATTATCCTTTCCTCCATCCTTACCCAGGGAGTGGAGTTGCCTCTCCCCATTTTTGGCAGAATGACTGCCCTTCCCTCAACAGCAGATAATGGCAGAGTGGATGTAGCTGATACATTAGCCCTAGTCTCTAGAATTTCCACCTTTGAGAGTCATTCTTTGATCAGGCCTCCGGTCTTGTCATTTGGCAGGGGCACAGGTGCTACACCATGCTGAACGCTGGAAGGGACACAAGGACATGAGTATACGGTCCTGGCACACAAGGACCTTCATTTGGCAACTGAGATGAGACAAGAACAGAATTAACTGGATAGCTAATAAAATAATGAGAGCTATAAGTCTTGTTACAGAGATACAGAAAACCCAGTAAAGAGAGAGAAGATTCTCAGCTGTAGGGACCAGAAGGAGCCTCTTGGAGGAAGAGTGACTGGAAGAGTTACTAGGAGTTGTTGCAATATCCTAGTGGATCTTGATTTTTCACCTGAAAAAAACCTCCCCAGGCTGTCACATGATGGGCAGAAGTTGGGGTGGGAAGAAGGCCCTCTCATATGGTAGGAAAGGAGATGAAAGAATGTAATCTTGACTGTGCTACTGAGCAGAGAGAAGGGCCCTGCACCCACAGCACAGAAGCTGTGCATTTCAGCACCATGGCCAGCAGTTCTGTCTTGCACTGCAATGAAAGAGTGATGTCTACTCTTCCTTGGCCCAGGCCCACCATTCTCAGGAAACTGAACTCCCAGCCCAAAGCCCTTAATAGACACTTACTAGTGCATGCCACTTCTGGGGGGTCAAAATCCGCTCGGTAATAGCCGGTCCGGCAGGTACAGATGGGAGATGCCTCTGAAGGGGAACGGCTGTTGGAGGGGCAGTGGGAGCAGCCTTCAGCTTCCTGGCTGGCCTTGAACATCCCTGCAGGGCAGGCTGGAACACAAAGAGACCATATGAGAATTAATTCAACAGTGGCATCCAGAAACCCTTCCCTAGAACTGGAAAACAAAAGATTCTTCCTCTCTAAAGAGAACGTCAAGATGCCCCCTTGCACCAAATGAGCATATCCAATTGAAGAAACCCCTATTTAACACTTTCAATTCTTCAGAAAATTCTTGGTGAAATATACCTGTCTGGTACCAATGGCCTCTCTCACTTGAACAATATGAATAATAATTCTTCCCCTTCAGGTGTGTCAAGAGGTTTAATTGAGAAAATGAATTTAATGTGTAGCTCAGTTCCTGGGACATAAGTGCTCTATAAATGGCTATTTCCTCCCCTTCTACCTAGTTAAAAATCAGGGCCTTTCCCTGAGCCACTCACTGAAGGAATATTGTTCTGATGGCCTCAGATAGCAAGAGGTCCTGGTTGACAGTAGACTGGCCTATGGTTCTTAAATACCATGTTGCAACACACATGAGGAACACCATGAGTTAACATTCACTTGTTATGAATGATGGTAAAAGACTGAAATTCATGAGTGATTCTTTAAAAATACATTAAAGTGATTTCAAGGTTATTACATCATTCTCCCTTAATTGCATTTTGATATGCTTTGGGGGTCGGGCAAGAAAGGATGATTTTGCAGACACTGCACCAGGGAATGTGTCATGCACTTGGTGTCATGTACATGGCAGTGTGGAGACTTGGAAATACCTGGTACACCCTGATACTCACTGAAGGTGCCCCCACATATGGGGCACCTCCTCCTAGTTCCCTATGGGATCAGCCTACAATGAGCGATGCCCTGAAAATATGGCTGCAGGCTGTTCCTTAGGCTTTGATCATGTCTCATCTACAGACTTTCCAGTCCAGACACATGGTCTCCTCCTTGCTGATCCCTCAAAAGATTGATCCCACTTGCCTTACTTTCCTGAGTCCCTTTCTCACCATCTCAGCCGCTGAATCTTCCTGTTCCCATGGAACTTGCTCTGGCTCATTCTCCTTTGAGACTCTATAAAACTTACTGCCTAGTCAACATTTTTGGCTTTCTTACACCTCACTAATTCATTCAACAAACATGTACAGTGCACCTCCTGAGAACCAAACTCAGGAATTAGAGAACAGAGCTTACCTTCAAGGAGCTCTTGATCCAGTGTAGTCCTACAGTGTGATCATCACATAACGGAAGTACCACCCTAATGATTTCTACTTATACAAAGCTCATCTTCCCAAATATATTGTTCCCTCCTGGAAAGTGCAGAGTATTCTTTAATAATAGCAGTAGCCACCATCTGTTAACTTGTCTTGTTAAGTGTGTTACACGCATTTCTCAATGGGGTAGCTATTATTATCTCCATTTCGCTAATGAGGAAATTGGGACATGGAGAGGTTAAAAAAGTTACCCGCGATCACGCAGTGGGAGAAATGATAGTGATGACATATATATAAAGCTATTTGAAAAATATGCACTGCTTTTCTGCCAAGGCAAGAAGGAAGAACTATTTCCTATGCTGTGAAGACTTTCCCACTCCATTGCTCACTTAAGGTGAGGAAAGGGTTTCGGTGACTCTGGGTGTGTCCCCAGGTGGGAGGCAGTCTCTGGAATGTTCTGGAATGGCACAACTCAAGTGTGTTCCATGGAACCCAAGTTCCCTGGGTTGTTAACACCTATTACCAGAGATCAGATATTTTGAAATGTGAGTTTGAAAAAGTTAATCTCATTCTTTATTGTAGGATTTCTCAGAACTTTCCAAAATGGGATACAGAATGCCATGCTTTTTCACCAAGAAGCCCTGCTTTGCGGAGCATTCCCTGGGACCATGGAACCCACTAGGGTAAACGTTGTTTCCCAATTTGGGAGAAGCTACAATTTCTGTTGTGACCCGTGTAGAAACGGGCCACTTGCTGACCCATCTCAGCACATTCAAAAGAAACTTCTCTGTAGAAAGAAGAAAAAAACTCACTCGAATCTTTACTAAAGACCCAGCCAGTAAAACATCAAAGGGGAAAACACTGAATGGCATATCCAAAGTACCCTAGAATTTGGCTTACTAATTTATCTGTCCAAGCCCACTCAGTCCAGTCTTCCGTCTATTTTTCTCCTGCTTTCCTTTTCTTCTTTCCATACCTCTCCTCATCTCCACTTGGCCCTTTCCATGGTAAATCCCCAGTGTCCCCGGCCCTGTTTGGTTCTGAGCTGCTGAACACAGACACACACCAGGCCTGTGTCGCCTAGACACCGCAGGCGCTCTGTTCCTGGAAAGCGGGGAGGAGAAGTGGAGACGACTCGCGACTCAAGCATCATATTTGGTCCCTGCCACCCTGTAATTTTCTTAATGTATCTGAGTAGAATAAGGTGTTTTCCCTTCTTTCCAGCACTCAAAAGCCTCCTGACTTTGCATTTAATAAGTTAACAGCATAAACAGTCATCCCGATATCCACAAGTGGCAGAGGGATTTGGAAAGTGCCTTCCTCTGAGGTTTGGGATGGAGGAAAGCAGCTCTGGGTGACTAAATCTCTGAACTCCAAGGCAGCCACAAGGGTAGGGAATGGAGGGCAAGAGGTCTAAACTGGACTTTGGGGACAGAAGCTCAGAGAAGGGTTGGTGAGAGAGGTCCTGGGAGAGGATGTGACTCCATCCTCCCCAGAGAAATGAGCACTGGGTGTCGTCAGACAGTCCTGGGCCCAATTCCTGGCTCTGCTGGTTCCCAGTTGGGGACCACTGACAAGTTATGTAATCCCTTAGAGCCTCAATTTGCTCATCTATATAAAAGACCTGTAAAAAAAAACCTTATACTTCTCACAATAACTCCCACAGGTCATTAGAATTGAATAATCTCAAATACGAAATGTAGCTATTAATATGTGCTAATAATGCTAATTTCGCTCCACCCAACTCACTTCTTTTTAAAAAACAAGATTTCTTTGCAGGAACTTTTAGAATTCAGAGTCAGAATACAAATTTTGAGTCCCAAATTGGGTAAATAAATCCTGGAACCAAATGAAAGAATGGGTTTCTGTATAGATTATTTATTTCTGTTTTTTTTTAAATGAGTTAATCACTATATGCAAAAGATATATCTTACATATAATTGCAAAATGGGTGAATATCTTTATAATATCTGTGTCTAGGCATTCCCTAATTTATAAAAGAAGCATTATTCCTAAGTTCATTTATTAAACTTTCAGATTTTTACTTGTAACCACATTCATGCTGCATTTTATCATAAAATTAATGCTTTAAATAATGGTTAAAGTGCCAGACTAATCCACAAAGCCTTTTTAACTTGTCTTATATCAGACACCACTCATAAGAAATATAAGTTAACAATATTATTATTTTAATAGAAATTTAACATAGAAAAATAAATAAGAAAACTGAGCTTCCCCTTGAGAAAAAGCAGGTTTAATTAGGGATGATAAATGGAGCTTCTGGGTAGATTGATAAAAAACATATAGGCTAAGAGAAGCAAATGTAAATGGGCTTTGGGGCCGGGTCAGTGGCTTAAGTGCCTAAAGCAGCTGGGAGTAACAGTACAAAATGTTGCAGACTCTGGCAGTCTGGAGACTGTACACCTGCCTAAAGCTTCTGTGATTTCAAAAAATAACAATTCAACACTGCAATAGCCTAACCAAACACATCTTGCACTCCCAAGCAATTTTGAGGTGGCTAGCATAATTCCTTGCTTTAATATCATTTCAAAACTCAGGGGTTCCCACTCTCGATACAGAATTATGGTCAGCACTATTACTACAGTTATGAGTCCCTCATTCAACAAATGTTTATTGAGGGTCTGCCCCTTGCCAGGCACTGCGCTAGAGGAATAGAGCAGAGCACAGATGGGGTCACAGGCTTTAGGAAGCTCCCTTCCCGGTGGAGGATGCAGATGATGGAACACAGATTCCGATGATGGTACACAGATATGCATCTGTGTACACAGGGGACCAGTCAGCCAGGATGTGCATCTTTTAGGGATCCATCTTTACAAGATGAGGGTGCAGTGAAACATTTTCTTGTGTTGATTAGGAGGTGAGATTCAGAAGGAGAAGAAAAGACAGAGCAAGGAGAGAAGAGGTGGAAGAACAGAAGAGGTAGGATGGGGAATTAGATCAGAAAGTGCCCAGCCTGGGACGTCAGTAGGGGAGTTTCAATCCTAATCCAGGAGGTGGGCGGGAAGAAAAGAGCCACCTGCACCTTGCTGTGTATTCACGTAAGACCTTTGTCAGTGGGACACCTGTAACTTCTGACACAGATGCAACCTACAATTGCTTTGCTTCCTCAAAATAAGGGGGTTTGCTTCCCTCCATTCAAGTGATCACAGTTCAGACAGAAGACCTAGAAGCTTGCAAAGCTGGGATGCGTGCACACACACACACACACACACACACACACACACAAACCTCTCTTCCTGAACTTCAGCAAAGGGAAGAGACAAGACCTGAGTCTCCCATCTATAAGCATGTGAGTATTTTCCATTCAACAGACAAAACACGTTTCCCTCCCCCTTCTAGTGCCAACGAACTGGTACATGTCACCTCTAGCTGGTATCCAGAAGGTCACCTTGGAACACCCACCCAATTTAGAGCCTCCACCAACGATGTAACAAATTACCTGCTGCTTACAATACTCTCAAGAAGGCCCCTCCCCTCCCGCCCCTGCACGCAGACTTGCAATGACACTGAATCCATCACCGACAGTACTATTACTTTATAAAGAAACAGATTAAGTGTCTCATAAACAGTGCAGTGATTGAGATAATGGAAAGCGCTTTTCGTCCCCATCTGCAGCATCAGGTTATGAAGCATTTCCAAGCAGCCAGGAAGAGGAAATTAATAGAAGCAAGAGGGAATAACCACTTTTATGCAATTTCCTCAGGAGATAGTGGACCATCTAATCTTTATTGGAGCCCTTTAACCTGTCACTCAGCACTCACCAGAGCCTCTTTAGCTCTCACAAATTTTCTTGATATCAAAGGAAGATAAAATGAAAACCTCAAAACATTATTTTAGAATTTTCAAATCTGGAGGGCACACATTGTCTCTGCCCCTCCTCCCTCAAATGAGGCCTCAAAAAACAACATTTTTATGCAGCAGAAATGTGGGAGAGCTTAACTATTCCCAGTGCATGGTCCAGGGGGTCAGAGCTGCACTGCAGGAAGGAAATCTCTCCTTGCATTTTAAATGTGATTCTTTCCTCCACCGCCACCTTCTGTCCTTGCTCTTTCTTTTTAATAATCTGATTACTTCTTCTGATCTAATTTTTTTTTTCACCAAATGAGTTTGCAAAGGTTCATGCCAATGAATATTCATCCCTTGCTTAAGAACCGGGTGCCTTTTTCTCAAGGCAGGTGCAGCTCAGCAGCTGGCTTGGGGACGTGTGCCTGCCTCATGGGGCAACAGTGAGAGGGGCAAGACACGCTTCTGGCCAGGAAGAAGGTTTGCAGTCCAGAGCACATTGCTCCTCAAACCAGCCTTTATCTCCGTGCCTTGCTCCCACTCTATAAGAGATGCAGAAGAGCCTCTCTCAGGCACTGTGAAGGATTTCGTGATAGGTGCGGTGGTGTTGTTGATGGTCAAGAAATTCCTACGGGCTGTGCTCAGAGCTCTGCATAGCTCTTCCCATAGGTCTTGTGGCCCCACACTGGGCCTGGTATTTAGAATCACTCCTGTGACTGAATGTCTCCATCACCATCACATTACTGGTGGCTGACACCATGGGTTCCTGACTCTGAAAGCCCAGGCATTAGGCTCCCTGGAAGGGACCAATGACACTATGCGGGAATTCCCCTGTCTACCCTCAAAAGTGGTGCCTGCTTTTCCAGAACACATTTTGCTGAACAACCCCAGGACATCCCATTATCTCACTGGGCCCCAGCACCTTGTGGGAGCTCCCACTTTTCCTTATATTCATAGCTATGCATTGAGAAAACTGACAGCAAAGAAGTAGTTTCCAGGCATCCATCCATCATCCAGCCATCCAGCTACCATATTAGTTTGGAAGCTCTCTAAAGGTTGACACTAGGTCTCGTCATCTTGTAGGTCCTTTTCTGCAGTGCTCAGCACAAGGCTTACACATAGGCATATATTAATACATTTTATGGCTCGTTAGACTGAATGTTCACTGAAGGCCTGCTGTGATAAGACCCAAAAGATAAAAGCTGTGGTAATAATAATAACAACAGCAGATTTGATCTTAATATTAGAGTGTGTGAGGTAAATGACACTCTCATACAAAGTGTGGATTCTTTTAGTTTTCCACGGGGAGTTATTTGATGATGTGTATTAAGAGCTTCAAAATGGTCCAAGATTTGATTCAACAATTCCACTTCCAAAAACTTGTTCTGAAGGGAAAAACAAGTAGGTGTTGAAAAAGATTTATGTTCATGGATATTAATCATAGTGTTATTTATAATAGGGAAGGAAGAAAGAACATAAAGAAAGAAGAAAGGAAGGGAGAGAAGGAAGGAGGATGAAAGAAAGGAAAAAAGAACAGAAAGAACTTGAAAGTCTAATAATAGGATATTGACTAAACAAATTATGGACCATCCATATAATGGAATATTATGCAGCCATTGAAATTATGCCTTGGAAAAATATTTCTAAAGCAGGTTCTAAATCTGTATAGAGAGTATGAACTTTATTATGTGCACACACATACACATGCATATACCATACTCACTAAAATGAAAAATGAAATCTGGGAGTGGTGGCATTACTAATAATGATTATTTTTCTGTACTTTACCAATGTTTTGCATTGCACGTACATGACTTTAGTAATCCAAGGAAATCTCATTCACTACATTTTTGAATTTTCTAGACGACACAAAAGTATGGATGATAACATTGATCTCAAGGAGCTGAGCTCAGCAGGGCAGGTCAGAGCGGACTGTTCACTGATAACAATTCCACAGCAGACCTGGAGGTGTCCTGTGCCAGAGGTCTTTAGAGGAAGGGTAGAGTAGGGTGCAGGTTGCCTAAAGGAGTTGGCATATGCACAGGGCCTTGAAGGATGGGTAAAAGTTGATGCAGAAATGGGAGGGTGAGGCAAAGGGAAAAGAGGGCACCAAGACTCAGAGACAGCAGGATCCCAGCTTGCCTGGGGAACTTCTGAGTAGTTGTAGAACTTGCCAAGAATGCAAAGCATTTATGGGGACTGGGGAGGAAGAAGGGCTGGGGCACTTTCACTTCTATATCAACCTGGGCACTTCAAGCCAAATGGGTCTCCAGTTCTTGCCTCACTGGGCCCATTGCCAGCTGTAATGGCCTGTGCAGAGGGGACATTTAGCTGTGTCATACACTTGTATCACTCATGGTGACACTTGCTGAAATTGATGAATGCTGCAGCCATCATGACACAGACAAGACTGTAATTTACAGTCCTGTTAAGCGGCTCAGACAGCAGCAGCAGCAGCAAGCTTAGAATGCATCAGCACGGAAGTTGTTAAAGAGGTGCAATCAGGATGGGGCTGCTTTGCCCAGGTGAAATGGGGAGATCAATGGTCAGGACTGAAAGGTGACAAACAGAAGAGTAGTGTCTCAAGGGGAGGCGCAGGCACTGACGTCCTCATCACCCATGGCAGCCTATCCCCAGAAGGCAGAGCTGAGGCCCTGTCTGGGAATCAGTGGCTATCAGAAGTGAGTCCAGGGCTGGGCCCTGCAATCCTGGCCTAATGCAATGACTGGGGAGTGGGGGTAGCCATAAAGCAAGCCCAGGTTTTCTAATGATCTAAGCCAGTGGTTCTTAAACTGTGGTCTCCAGACTAGCAGTGCTATGGACTAACGTTTGTGTCCTTCCAAGATCATATGTTGAAGTCTAATTCCCAATGTGATAGTATTTGGAGGTGAGGCCTTTGAGAGGTAATTAGGTCATGAGGGTGGAACCCTCACAAATGGGATCAGTGCCCTTATAGGAAGAGATGCAAGAGAGCTTGCTCTTTCTCTGCCATCCACCATGTGAGGATACAATAGAAGAAGACCATCTGCAACCAGGAAGTGGGACCTTCCTGGATCTTCTGGCACCTTGATCTTGGACTTCCCAGCATTCAGAACTGTTAGAAATAAATTTTTACTGTTTAAGCAACCCAATTTATGGTATATTTGTTATAGCAACCTGAACTAATACAAGCAGCATTGGCATCACCTGGGGACTTGTAGAAATGCAGAATCTTGGGCCCTACTCTAGACCCACTCTAGAAAATCTGGGGGTGAGACCCAGAAATCTGAGTTTTACCAGGCCCACCAGATGATTCCAATTCAGCTCAAGTCTAAGACTATTTCTTTAGGCCAATAGTGTCTATAGGTCAATAGAGTGGAAACATCTGTGGGGCGGGGCTGTGGGGAGGGGGTCTGAAAAAAAGTTTTTCAGACTTGGGGTCTGAAAAACTGCCACTTACTGGTTGTGTGAACTTAAGCAAGGTACTTACCCCTCTGAACTTCAGTCCCCACATCTACAAAAGAGGGTGCTAACTTCCTTTTCACGGTTATTGTGAAGATCAGTATAATGTATGTAAATTCCTAGAATGTAGTATCTCCTAAATAAATAGCAGCAAGATGTTTTCTGCCAGGAGCCAGGCTGAATGTTTTCATCAATCATTCATTTGTAAGTATTTATTGACCACCTACTGTATACTTGGAGCTATGCTAGGTACTGGGATATATCAATGAATGAAACACATTAGGACGTTTCTCTCATGGAGCTGACATCCTGGAAATTCCAATGGATGGGATCAATGTGACTTAGAAAGGCTACAGAAAGGACCTAACCCAGTCTGGGAGGGTCTTGAGAAAGTGATATTTAATTTAAGATGCAAACAAGACCCATACAGAGTGGCAGAGGTAAAGGTGGGTTAATGAGAGAAGACAGAGAATCTTCCAGGTGGAGAGAACATGTGCAAAGGCCCTGGAGAAAGAGCATGACTCAGCCCAGGCACTGAGAGCAGTGTTCCCACGGCCGAGGTTGTTCCGTGAGCACTCAGGCCGAAAGCCTACGTGGGGCTGGCAGGGGGCCATTGGCAAGTGAGGAGGCTGAGAATCTGCAGAGGTGACCTGAGCTCATGTCGTCCAGCCCCTGCACTTTACTCTGTAGTCCATGGAAGCTGCTGATGGGCTTAAATTGGGAAGAAGCTTAATCATATTTTGTTTCTGAAGCACACTGGCTGCTGGGAAGAGAATGGATTGGAGGATTGAGGACAGTTAGGGGGAGACGCTCTAGCCCCAAAAAGTGTGATTGTGGACTAGGGTAGTGGAAATAGAAGTAGATGGAGGATCTAGTGATTGAATGGGACTATGCATTCCTTATGATGGGCACGGAGCCCCTATTAGGTGCCAGGCACTGAGTCAGGCGCTAGGAGTCAAAGACTATGAGCCGTTGTCTGGCTTGTGTCCCTGCTCTCCTCCTGAGGCCAGAAGGCCTGTCCTCCACATTTCACCCTCTGGGGCTAGGCATTTCCTCTCCCTGGAGTCCTCCTGTAGAAATCCAATTCTCTGGCAGCGGGTTCACTGTCCCTGAGACTTTAATGGGGTGGGAGTGGCAGTAGGAGGGGCTCTGAGTGGAGAAGTTGGGGCTCACTCAGAAACCTGGACACACTTGGCTCCTCTTGCAGCTGCTGCATTTGCTTTCGAGTGTGTCCCCAACCCTTGGCCTGCAGACAGAGCTAGAGGGGCGTGGCAGGGCAGTCTTCAGACTCCAGAATCCTCAGAGTGGCCCAGAGAGCCTTCCAGACTTTGGGATGGCACAGGAAAGAGACCTCTGTTGGGAGATGACTGCCCCAAAGGTGCAGCATTACCTGTGCCCCCTCCCCAACCAGCCACCTGGATGGACAGTAGCTGCGGAGAGCCCCATGGGCAGGGTCCTTAGTTGCAGGCCAACAGAGGTCCTTAGCTGCAGGCCAACAGCATGAGTGATACAAGCTGCAGGCCCAGGAAGGGGTACAGGTGGAGGGAGATGCTGGAGAACTGAGGTAGACAGAGACAGCAAGGGAGAGGGAAAGCAGGAGGGAGAAGGTCTAGCTGGGAAGGACTATACATCTTTAGACAGAGGGAAAACTGGGGCCAGAGAGGGCCCGTGCCTTTCTGAGGTCACCCCACAAGTAGGGACTCAGCTGAACTTATTCCTGGGTCCAGCCTGCCTCAGAATATAAAGGAAAGGGCAGGACATGGGAGGAATTGTCCAGGAGGGAGCTGACAGGCCCTCCTGTCCCCTGCCTAACCCTAGAAGCATAAACATCTCCGTCTGCTCCCACAGAGGCACCCTACATGCTGGAATGACACACAGGGTCTGGGGGCCTGGCTCAGGGCAGGAGGCAATAACACAGCTAAAGGAAGTAAGGGAGCGCTGGGCAGAGGCTGGGACAGGGCGGGGCCTGGTCCTGTATTCTCCCAGGCTCCTGCAGAGTAGGGCACAGCAGGGTCACCGCAGCCAGACCCCAGGCAGGCCGATGACTCTGTGAGCTGGCCTGCCCTCAAACTGGTCAAGGGGTGCGAAGTAGGATCCAGACAGACGAGGCTTAAGACGTGTGCTCCAGCTCCTCTTTCTATGGTATTTATCCTAAGGCAATAATCACACACAGCTCAAGATTTAAAGATTTATGAGGGAATTCATTACAGGGTTGTTTATAGCAAGAAATAATTAGTGACAACCTAAAGCCCCAGAATAGGGAGTCAGTTAAACAAATTATGGTGCATCCATAAATGGAAAACCATGACCCCATCAAGGAAGATGGTGAAGACCTGTGCTTAGCGACATGTAAAAATATTGACTATATATTGTTAAGTGACGAAACACTTCCATAAATATGGGAACAAACAGTGTTCCCAAATATGTCACTGTTTTTTATAGTGGTGAGATTCCGGATGTTGTTCTTATCTTTTCTGATCTACGTTTTCCAATTTTTACACAGTAAACTTATATTGCTTTTTAGAATAGAGAAATATGTTTCCAAATAGTGCACGGTCAGAGGGAAGCTAGGCAGGAGCAGTGTGGGGAGAGGCAGGGAGTGAGGCTCCCCTGGCAGCAGGACGAAGCAGAGAGGGCAGTGGGGTGTGAGACTTGGCCCGAGGGTTGGCACACAATGGCCCCGCCCAACCCAGCCTTCCTGTGCAGGGGTGAATCTCTGCGCCCCCAGCTCTGCCTCCTCACCCAGTCGGTGTCCCCAGACATCCGTTTTGAAGGGATGAGCCCTTTCCCTTCACATGCACTGTGTCTCATTCATTCAACACACGTCCAGGGAGCACCTTCCATGCACCCCGAGTTAGATATCAGGGCCGCCTTCTTTACGTTGGGTAAGAAGAGGGCTGTTGCTGAGGGGTAGGAGCATATGTGTAGGGAATCAGAAGTGTAGGGGGGCCTAGAGGAGCTCCCAACACCAAGGCAGCAAAGGGAGAGATGAGGATGGAATTCTCAAGGGGGCAGGAACACAGCCACCTCCAGGAGAGCTCATGTCACACCAGGTGGGACATGGAGACAGTGTCAGTTCTCAGAGGCCAGAGCAGAGCAGCGAAAGAGGTGGTGAGCCCAAGCTGGGGGAAGGGAGAGCAGCCAGGACAGACTCTTTGGAGGGAGGCATCCCCTACTTCCTGCTCAACCACCAGGGAGATGCTTCAGGGGCCCTGGGACCTAACAGAGACGGTGGGGGTCAGATCAGTTGGGTCCCCCTGAGAGGCTCCAGGTCACCTATCCTGGTTGGGCCTCCTGGGCCACCAGGGGTTGCTAGGCCTTGGCCCCCACTGCAACAGCAGGGACAGGGAACCCCCAGCTGTCTCCTCCCCGGGCCTGGTTCCCACCCTCGGGAGAGCTCGCCGCCAGTGTTCTCAAACACCATCAATCTGGCAGCTCTGGGCAGCGGACGAGTGGGACATATGCTGGCAGTCGGGCTGCTTCCCACGTTTCCAAACTGAAGTGTTTTCCCTTTGAGAAAAACCTTTTTTTATTCAAGCACTTCCCCTGACACAGACCTTGATGGATTCTCTTAAAAAATAATTTACAACCAAGTTCTTAAGATAAATGAAGGTGACTTTTCACTGTGTTTCTATCTAAGGCTGGACAATGACGAAAAGCCACCCGGGGCTTCTCCCTCCTTCCGGGGCCTGGAAGGCACAGGCTGGCCACCTGGGCACACCCGGATCAGCCACCAGGTCAGGTGTGTCATCACACCCAGAAAAGGCGCTGCTGTCACCTGCTTCCTCTGCTACTCACAGAGCCAGTGTGGAAAAAGCCAAAAACACAAAACAACCCTATTTGGATGCATCACGCAAATCTCATTTCCTCTCCAAAACTCTGACAAGGCAAATAGAACTCTTCTCTTAGGGAAGGCGGTTATTGTTCTTCTCTTTCCAGGCTTCCTCACCCCAAAGCCTTGGTGAGTCCAGAAATCACAGGCAGAGAAGGCAGGAAAAGACCTTAGACATGCACACGCACGGCGCAGACAATACCAGGCACGGGCGCTATCACCGCCTCCCCAGGCCTGCCATGGCAGACATCACTAGTCAATCACGGCACTCCCTCCCACTCAACCCAGAGCAGGGCTCAGAATCTTTAACAGCTCCAGGCAGCCACTACCTCTCCTGGAAGTTGGCACATCCCAGACCTATGATGGGGAACATGAGGCCCAGAGAAGGCAATGAGTTGGCCAGAGGTGCAGAAGAACCGGAACAGGTCACAGTGCCCGTGTCCACTCCACCTGCCACGTGGCCCAGGGTCAGCCTGCTACAGCTCTGTGGGGCTCACCCCACTCCCACCCCCTCCTACCTGACTCTTTCTCCTCATCTTTGAGGTCAGCCCCGCCCCACAGCCTCCTCTCCAGCTGGGATGCAGGGGCATCTAATTATTCTCTCTGTGTGCATCTGGGGAAGAGCTGCATTATGTTTAAGTAAGTGTAGCTAAGAGGTGCCGCATCTCAAGAGAAGGTCAAGTGCTGCATATGTATAATATAAGATTAAGATTTTCCCCTTCTGTGGTGTACTTGATAAAATAATTTTGCTGTGACCTTTACAGAAACCCAGGAGTAGAAATGGGCTCAGTGGAATTTCCAGCTTCTCCCCAGGTCACAAAGTCATAAACACATAAATCTATAATGATATTACACAGCGTCCAAGTGGGACAAGTGAGCAAAAGAAATGATTTTTACTTTTTGGTAACGACAGAGCAAAAGCTTTGAGGCTGAAATTCTCAAGCTGAATTACCAGACGTGTCTTGACAGATAAAGGACGGGAACGCTTCTCCCCCACACTGCCCTGGCCTGGCCTGTCTGCCCAAACAGTGTGGCACTGCAAACATGGGCCAGGGACCTCCCTCAGCAGAATGTCAGAGAGAAGTGGCCTGTCCAGGGTCTTGCAGGAACCATGCGCAGGTCTAACTGGCTCTGCCACAGCTTTGCCAAGGAGGCTCGTTCCTCCAGGTCTCGGCTCCTAAACTGCAGTGATAGTGTATGCAGCACTTTGCAGGTCTAGAGTCAACTCTGAAAAAGTGAAATAACCATGAGTAATAATCAATATGAAAATAATAAGGTTATACTTATCCCAAAAGATTCTCTAACTGGGAGTAAACATGACAAGGCAGAACATTTGCATGAGGTTTATCCAAAAAGCTGAAGGCAGAGATTTGGTAGAATCCATTTTGTCTGATCCATGACTTTTGCTCAGGACTTTACCAACTCAGAAGTGGCCTCTGAACAGAGAAATAGGGCTTGCAGGTTCTGGAATAGGGAGGACACCCTCCTTCTGAGCAGCTGAACAGGGCTAACCCTAGGCTCTGGACCCCTGGAGGCCATGTGAATGGACCAGTGGATGCTGCAAATCAGAGGGCTCCCACTGGGGGCCGGGGAGCAGATGGTCCAATAGTTGAGTTCTCTGCAGAGACCATTTATTCCCAGGTGCTGAGAGGTAATTTCCAGAGTGCTCTGTGTCCTCCCTATTTGCTGTTTTCTGGATGAACATTAGCATCACCAGCTGCCTTCAGGTTTGTCAGGTAAACATGATTAAGGGAGCAGCTTGCAGCAAAGATCAGAGGTGCTAAGGATGCACTTAGTGCTTAGATCTCAATGTGCACTTAGGGAAGCAGGGAAAGCCATTCAACCCAGGGCAGCGCATCAGGGAGGAGCCAGGAAGGTGCAGCAGGTGAGCACCCCAGGGAAGGCCCAGAGGGAGGAACAGGGGAAGGGCCAGCAGGCCCTGCTGGGCGGCTTGAGAAAGGGCTTCCGCACAGCAAGTAGCAGGACACAAGTCCAGGGCTGAAGGAATGAGGGAAGCCCAGTGGACAGGTGGACACTACGTTGCTTTCTCTGCCACCAAGGGGCCTGCTCTCGCTTGCCCACCCTCAGCCCTCGGGCCTTTGGGGTCGGGCCAGAAAAGGCGTCTCATTAAATGAGAGACTGGTATGTGTGACCGTCTGGTCCAGCCCCTGCCACCCTCAGCACCTGCTGTGTTTTACTCTACCCTTCCAAGGCAAGGTCTGTGTGCCAAGCTGCCCACCACCTGTTGAAAGTTCTTATAAAGTTGTGTTGACATTAATACTAATTATTTTATTAAAAATGACAACAGCAAACATATAAACAAGCATTTGTCATGGGCCAGGTACCTTGACAGAATGATCCCATTTCATCTTCACAATAGCCCCAAGAGACATGTGCTACACTTACTTCCACTTTTCACATTAAGAAACTGAGGCTCATGTAAGTTCATTAGCTTGTCCAGGGTCCGGTACAGCCAGAATTAAACATAGGCTGCCTGACTTTGGAGACTTGATAGCTCATTGGTTGGAGTATTTTAAAATCAAGTACTTGAAAGCAAGAAAAGCTAGTGTGTGTCATGTTAAAGATAAACTATGCCAACATGACTTCATGAGGAAAGGAATACTAGCTTAGTTACAGACTTCACTACTTAAAGCCATGGAAAGCAAGTTCTATAACCCTTTCGAGCCTAAGTTTCCTCCTCTGTAAAAAGGAGTAACATCGGTTCCTGTCACTTAGAGTTGCTTTGATGATTGAATGAGATAATAAATAGAAAATGTTTGGTGTAGTGCCTGGCACAAAATAACTGCTCTATTAAAAGTAGCTGTTAACATTTTCTATAATAAAATGAGCATGTGTTCACTGTAAACAATGTGTCATCACCTTGCTAATGTTTTCTATTTTTCAAAGTGAATATTTGTCCATCATTTGGGACATTCCCATCAAGGTTGAATAACACACAGGCATTGGCTGGAATCACTAAGATCTATGCATATAAGCAGAAGTGGTACCCTATGTGATCTCTGAGAGAAAGCTAGTTCTTCTGCCCCTCCTCATTCTTACTGGCTGGAAGTAGACATGATGGCTGGAACTTAAGCAGTCATCTTGAACTGTGAGGTGGAAATCATGAGCTAAGAATGTCAGAGCAACAAGATGGAATGCACTGGGTCTCTGACCTTACACCACAGAGCACCATACCAGCCTGGATTTATTTTACATGAGAGAAAAAAAAAAACCTCTATATTTTCAAAACCACAATTATCTTTCATTTTTCTGTTTCTCATAGACAAACGTAGTCTTAACATACCATTTCTTTTCAATGAAACTCTATAAGAAAGTGTAGCATTCCCATTTCATTGACAGTGACACTGAGGTTCAAAGAGGTGAAACAACTTGCCCAATATTTCCCAGCTAGTCCGTGACAGAAGTGTACTTCAAAACGAAGTCTGTCTGGCTTCAGAGCTGATGCCCTTTACAATTATTTCCTATGGTAAGATATCTATGGAGGTGGGAGGCATTCTGTATTTATGGGCATGTTATGCTCAGGCTTGAAAGCTCATGTGTTCAAGGGCACATGAGTTCAGATGAGAGGCTTAGGAAAGGGACAAGATGTATTTCTTGTCTGCTCACTGAGGGCACCTTGCCCTACTTTTCCTGCCTCTAAAGGGAGAGAGAGAGAGAGAAAGAAACACAACTATGGTCTATGTCATATGCTGGCTCTGAGTCCCTCTTAGTCCCTGCCTGCCTGAATTCCTGACCAGATGTAAAAATGTGATGCATGGATGCAGTTGCTGGGTATTCTGCAGAGGCCTGCTCTGAAAGGCAAATTCATCTTTCCAGTGGCTTCCGGTGTGCAGAGGGAAATGAAGGGAGCAGAAATGCTGGTGGAACTGGCTGCATTTTCCAAAATGCACTTGAGCACCCCAGCAGCTGGGCGGGCAGTGAGTGTTCACTGACACTAACTGCTCCTGCCTCGAGTGGGTGCCAGCTTCCTGAAATGTAACCCTAACCCTAGAATGTAAGTTGTTTGCTGTTTGCATGGCATATGGGCACCTATAATTATTATTGATATCCCAGGCCAAATACGTTAGAGGAGCCTACCACATTTATACCCACTTCCCAGATAACTCAGGATGGGATCTCAGGGACAGAAGTAGTCAGCTTATGTCCATTAGCATAAGGAGCACAGAACAGTGAATGCCAAAGAAACCCACATCCATTAAAACCTGAATTTCATCCTCATCAGGCTAATAATCATTATAACCCTATGAAATGTCATTACTGAATTCCCCCTTTACCATTTCCATGAGCAGTGCTCATTTGTTAATAACCAAGATAAAGGTCCATAAAACAATATTGCTCCCATGTAGCATGGCTTTCTCCTCGTTCTCAATAAGAATCCAGACTTTCATCAGAGAAATGTACGAGCCTCACCAAGATGTGTCAATTATTTTGAGATGACAGGTATTCGATTCCCAAATTCATCAGTGGGGGCTAAAAATGTATTGGTTCATCAAGCAAAGCACATTTCTGGAAGCACTCTCACCATTTGGGAATCAAATAATAATTGCAATACCAACGCCTTGACTTTCTAATGGAATTTTTCAGGGAGCTAAAGCGTTCTGACACATTCTCCCAACAACCCACTCTCAGATTTATCATCTTCGTAGGCTTCTGAAATAGTAAAGGTATTGGTTTTATTTTTCCATTTTGTAGAAGAAGAAACTCAGATTCTTACTCAGAAGCTGAGTGACTTACATAAACAAAGCAGCCTGGAGGCAAAGGAAAAATGTGCAGCAGGTCTTTCACTCTGGAGCTCCAACCACTTGACTACACAGCTTCAGGAACCTCACTCCTTGAATCTAAGCCCTGAGCTGGCCACTGTGGCTCTATAGAGCAGAGTAAGCTAGAGTTCTCATTCCCAAGAAGCACAAAGCCTAGTTAAACAATCAAATGTTAACAATAATTATAAAACAACATGTGTATGTGAAAAGAGAAGTATGTACAGGCATGGAGAGCGAATAGGCAGTCTCCTCTCTATATTAATTGGGAGACAGGGAAGCCTCCTGAAGGAGGTGACAGCTGATGTGGGTTTTTAAGCATGAGTAGGAGTTTACTAGCTAGATAAAAAGAAGGCAGGCATTCTAGGCAGAAGAAACGACATGTGCAAAGGCATGGTGGTGGAAACAGTCAAGGATGTCTGGCAGCTTGCTAGTGTGGCTGCTGCATGCCCATCACTAACCTAATGAGGCAGAAGACTTTGTCTGTGTGGGAGGAGTTATCGGGTGTTCCACATAAGCTGAGAAGTCTTCAAGGGGGCAGAATATTGAACTGAGTCTTGAAATAAGAAAGAGATCATGGATATGTTTTAGGAACACCCACCCCATCTTCACTACTGAGCCTCTCTGGATGAGTGCCTGCTATTTCCTCACTGTCCCACGTAATCCCTCCTGTCCTTCTCCAACTGACTCTCAGGGGTCATCAAAGAACATCTTGGGCCTGGCTAACTCTGGATGGCTGAGTGTAGGTAGCTCAGCCCCAGAAGGGGCTGCCTGGATTCCTTAACCCTGTGATGGGCGCTCTCCTACTGTGCGCACCATACCTGTCAGCATTCTCTGGTACCTCTTTTGTCCATAGCAGAACAACAGAAATGCAAAAGAGCCCTTCTGTGGAAGGGGAGTTAGTAGGAAGCTTCTTCCTTCTTTCCAGGGCTCTGACCTTTCCTCCAGGCACATGCTGACGCCTTTCTTTTGGGGCCTCCTCTCTGCTCTTAATCTGGGCTGCACTTCAGTCCTTCCTAGGGCCCACTGTGGATTTATGATTTAATTTGTGTGTATGGCACTAAGAAATGATTTCAGGGCTGGTCATTTAAGAAATGATTAAAGACCATCATTTCAAACCCATAGCACTCCCTGGGGGAAGGGAAGCAGTTTGAGACAGAAGGAGGTGTTAATAATACGCTGAGATGGACGCGCGGGGGACGCCAGTCACCTGGGGAACACAGGGGCAGGGAGGGCGAGGCCCAGATGCCTCGTTGCTGTGAGAAATGTATGTGTGCTGGGGAGCACTGGGCGGTGCTGGGAGGCCCCAGGTCCTCAGGACAAGAGGAACCACCCACATCAGACATTTGTGATGCTGTCTTTGTCCAGACAGGCAGAGGCAGGCGCAATAAAACACCAGGCCCAGTCTCCATTCCTCAGCATCTTTACAATCTCAGAGCAGTAAACGTGGGCCCAAAGGTAGGTGATTCCAATGTGGGGAAGGAAACAACAACTCATAAAGGCTTCGGCTCTCCAGAAGCTCTCCATGTGTTGACACAGACAGGAAACCCACACGCAGGCATTCTAAATCACCCCTGACATCTCTTCCAGGGAACAGTCAAATGCCTCGCTATAGCAATTTATGAGGTGTGGCTATGAAGTTCTGAAACCAGGTAATGAGCTTGGGAAGACACACTCAGCTTTCCTCCAGGAATTCCTCAAAGTCAGGGCCATTCTTAGTACTTTGCTGTGTTACTCAAGTAGCTCTAACTCAGCCATCAAAGAACAAGGCTGAGCCCTAGACCAGGCCTGCCCTGGCCATGCAGATGTGGGATCACCACTGTGAAGGCTGGTGGCCTCTGAATGTTGCAGAAGGCAGAATGGGGCAGCACAATTCACCCTCAATGCTGACTCTGAATACCTGGGTTCCAGAACCAGTTCCTAAACCCTTGCTACCTGTGAGGTCATGAGGAAGTTGTAGCCTCTCTGAGCCACAGTGGACTCATCTGTGAAATGGGGATAAGGAGAGTAAGAACAGCTCCCTTATCTTTGCTGTTTACTGGTGAGCGTATGCAAGGCTTGATTTTAAGGTTAATTACAGCTCCCAGGGCTGCTCACTGGGGCCTCTCGAACACCCATCACAAATAAATGATACTTTGATATTTTTATGCTCCCTGTATTCTGAAGAATAAAAATAGCTGCAAGTGTACATTCTCATTTATGTTCTTCAATATCTAGCAGTAGAAGGCTAGGAAGTGCCTGGGTGGAAGCACAGAGAGGCCCCTGTCAATGAGGGAGCTGAACCTCCGGCCAGCTCTGCAGCCACTGGCAGTGGCCCACCCTCCCTGGACCATGCTTCCCTCCTCGGTGGAACACATGGTTTGACTGGACGCATTGATCCGCCTTCCCTTTAACACAGGCTCACTCTCTGTCATTCATCCATCATTCAGCCAATAAGCACACACCTTCACTAAGCAAGGGTCCTGTATTACACAAAGGCCAGCATCATGCAGTCCTCAACGCCAGGAGCTCACAGCCTGACCTCGAAGACCTCTTCCAGCTCCGTGAGGCCAGTCTAACCATGAGCGCTGTGCAAGCGGGTACACCGGGCACCTAGGAATTAAAGGCTGTGCTCACCCAGCATGTCGAAGGCAGGGTGGACACTCAGCTCATCTGGATGCAGGCCTCCTGGAGAGATTTTCCCATTAGTCTGCAGGGCTTCTCCATCAATAATGATATCAACCATAATGAAGATAAATATTTTGCAATAAACTGTCGTTTTTTTCACATGAGAGAAAGCTATTCAAATTAAACACACTTTGGTCTTTCTTCCCTTTACTTTTACTTCATTTTCTTGGCATATCTCTGAGCTAAAAAAAAAAAAAATCTATTCCTGAAAAGACAGGCAGAGGGAGAACCACATCCAGCAAAGATTCTGGATAGAATCTGCCTAGATAGCTATTTCACTGATCTGCTACCACAAACACACCCCCTGAACTGTCACCGTCACCTGCTTGTGGGAAGTGCGGGACCCAGGATAAGGCTGGAGCCTCGTGGAGCCCAGGGGCTCAGGGACTGCTCTGGGCTTCCTGGGCAGCTAGAGGAGGGAGCGAGAGGGACAGAACATGCGACGGACTCGTTTGGCCTTTATCGTTACTCGTTTTAATGTGTAGGCTTTAACTAACTTGACATGCGTAGCGCTCGTTCCTGCCTACTGCACACATAATTAAAAGCTCCAGTTAGAAACATAGGAGAACAGCAGGTGGGAGCCGCACCCCTCCCACCTGCTCCTCCTCAGCTGGGAGATGAGACAGTGCTCCTGGTGATGGAGATTAATCACCCCCCACCCCACGCCCCTTATTCTCACTCTCAGCCCCATTTCCTACCGTTTCTGCTGGGACCAGAGCCTTGTCCTGATGGCTTCATCCTCTCATCTGTATTTTCAACCTCTGTCTACAGATGTCTTCTGTGGACAGCCCCCAGCAAATGCACCAAAGCCTGCTGTTTCCCTAGCCCTCCCTCCTCTCCCAGGTCCAGTGGCCTCCATATCCTGTCACCTCCACATTCTGAGCTGCTGTCAAAGCTCCCTCTTTCTGCCCTGCCTTGGTCAGGACTTTGTCCTGTCACTGGCTTCCTGACCTCCCCGACTGCCTCTTGCTCCTCTGCACACCTGCCAGAGAGATCTCATATCATGGATCTGACGGTACCCTTTCCTGTCTAAAACCCCCGAGGGCTCTCCTGCCTTGATGATGGAGCCCAGGGCCCTGGCATGCCTTTTCCACAGCCCCTCGGGATGAGATCATTGGGCCTTGCTCACCTCTGCAGCCTCCCCCTGCTCCTGCCTCCCCAGTGCCACCTAGAGTCCCAGGCAGCTGGAACACTGGCCCCTGTGAACATGCTCATATGCGGCTTTCCAGCTTCCTCTGCCCACCTATCCTGGGCTGCCCACCCTCCTGCTGGACGCACTGCCTGCTCTGTGCCAGCTCTAGACTTCTACGTGCCTCAGCCGCAGAACACCCCACACTGGGTGTGACTGTTTACCTGCTTGCCTCCCCCGCCAGGCTGCTCCTGCTGCCTGTAGCCTGCGTTTCTTACTCAGCCTGACAGTGCCTAAACAGCACTCACAGACTTGTACTGAGGGCGCAAAAATTGAGGGCAGGCAAGCCAGACTTTTAAGAGCACTAGCATTTTTATTTTTCCCCACTATGTGACTATTATAATCTTCCAAGATTTTGCTCATACGGATCCATCCCACTATCTGGAGTGGCCTTATCTCCCATCTCTAAACCTGAACTGTGTCCCATTTCCTATGGCTTAGCTCACATTCCACCCTATCCGTGAAAGCAGCCCTCATTTCCCAATTGGCATGAATATCTCCTTCCAGCATGCCCCTTAGCCCCAGCCTGTGCAGGATGGAGGATCTGGGAGCTCACGATGGATCCTGCCCCAGCTGCTGGGTGCCCATAGGCAAGTCACTAACCTCTCTAACTAAGCCTCAGTCTCCCCATCTGTAAATCTGGAATGTGACAGCCCATGCAGAGGGATTAGTATGGTTAGCACCCAAGAGTGAGCCTGTCATCACTTTATGCTTCTGAGAGCACGGGCTGTCTCCAGGCCATTTTTGCTCACTTCTGTATCCAGGGTCCTGTCCAACCCGGGTGGCCATTTCAGGTATTTGTTGAACGCAGTTAATGATAAGACTGTCCTTACATGCGCAATGGCTCTCTGGCTCTCACGTCTGCCAGCGGTGCCTCTGCAGTACTTGCACTGAACCCATGGCTTCCCCAGGCTCTTCTCTCAGCCCTGATCCAGTTTTCGGGGTCCTTTGGGGGCAATACAGGATTTCCTGCAAGCCTCTGAGTCCTGCCTCCCCTGCCAATCACCCATGCTGGGGAGAGCCTGCATTTCGTGCCTCCCAGCTTGGGCCTTCTGCTCGGATCTCCCCGCTCCTGCTGCTGTTCCATCTGCCTGACAGGGAGGCACACACAGACTTCCTCTTCTTTTCCTCCCTTCCCCCGGGAACTGGGCAGCTCTGCCTCCCTGCCCACAGCAAAATGGCAGAGAGCCTTTCTCTGCCCTCCTGCTGTCCTGCTGGCGGCCCTGCCTCTGCATTCATGACCCTTGCCCTTCAGGTCTTAGAAGGGTCACCTCAGCCCCCACCACCGTCAATGCTCCCCTCAGGCTCGAAGGGGCTGGAAGCAGGAGAGCTACCTTTCCTGGAATTCCGGCCTGCAGGGGTCTGGTCAGAGTCCCCCAGGACAAGCCCTCCTACCAGACGTGGGAGGGGACAAGCAGCAGAAGCTTTGCTGCAGTCCCTGGGCAGTGGAGGGGAGCAGTTTATCAGACTTGAGGGTTTGCAGTGACCTCCAGGTGTTTTATATGCATCACCTGCCTCGGTGCTAGAGGTGGCCATGACCACCGCTGGCAAGGTCTTCTGGCTACTGACTCCTTGAAAGATAGTGGCCAATCTGAGAGGGCTCAGCGGCCTATGTTGACTTTTGTCTGTCCCTCCCTTTCGAGAGTTTGGTAAACACTTGATTTCTGATATCAAATCTGATTCCATTTGAAATAACCTGGAATATTTTTATATAAACTCCCTCCACCCCCACATAAGCACTTAATACACAGCTTTTTTCTAAAATAGATTAAAACCATTCTCCCCAAAGATGTAAACCACACATTTTGAGAACTTGTGAGGAGCCTATTCAAAGGTGCCAGGACTGTGAAATTCCTCAAAGACTCCGCGTGCTCTGATGAGGACAGAGGAGAGGGTGAGGTGGGACCCGAGGCTGCCTCCTGCTCTTCCTCCTCCCTCCCCCTCCACCTGATTCTCCCTCACACCTCTGGACGGAGATGGGACGGGGATTGGAGATGGAAGAAGAGGCTGGGTGTAAAAACGACAGTCAGCAGTGAACACCCAGTGGTTATGTGCCGGACACTGTGCCAGAAGCTGTACAGACATTACTATCACTTGATTCACAAAACAACACAGCAAGCACACACAGTAATAACGGTGAATAGGCCCCATGGGCAGGGACTTGCTCTGGGCGAGGCATCATGCTAGGGCTTGGCCACATTGTCCGGGTCGATTGTCCCATCGGACTATGAGGAAGATGCTGTTGTCACACTGTTTAACAGACGTGAAAACAAAGGTACAGCATGGTAGGTAGCTCCCCAAAACCTGATCAAGGTTCAGGGAAGGTGTGGTTTGAAGCTTCTGCCCATGACCTCCAGCGATTCTCATTGGCACTCAAATCCTAAAGATGTCACATTGTTCCCACTACCACCCCACTCTCCAAACCCACTCACGCCTGCTGGGGCTCCTCCCTCCCAGGACCACCCTGTCCTCAGACAGCCACACTGGGACCTCTCAAGATTCTGCAGTCGCTCCACCCCGAGTGTCTCCAGGGGTAATTTGATTAAAGTAATTCACCCTTTATTGTCAAGAAGCCTTCACTTTCCCCAGGAACAATTTCCTTTCAAAAGAATGGAATTAACCTTGCACTTAATCACTAGAGTTCTGGGTTTGGGCAGGATAGTTCTGCTCATTTCTCCTCCCGCCCCCTCTCCTGCTCTCCTGGTCCCGCCTTCTCCCTCTGAAATCTTTCTCAGAGGCAATCTACCTCATCTGTAAAGCCTGCCTCAGTGGAAGATTTTGCCCTGCTCAGAGCTCCACATCTGTACCTGGCTTTGCAGTAACCCCTCCTTTTCCCGGAAGCCTCCTCTCTTCCCATTTCTCCCTTTCCCAACTTTGCAAGTAACTCCTCAGCTAGGGAGAAGAGTGCAAGCCAGGGAAGCAGAGCTGCCACAGGGACAATACCAAGGTGTAGTGTAGAACAGTAGTCCATCCCTCAAGATCTCCTACAGCCCCCTAAAGCCACCCCAAATAAACAAAACCTCTGTGAGAATAGTGTACTTGCTGTCCAGATGCAGCATCATGCCCCTTCTCCCATCCAGAGGCAGCCCTGAGTTCCAGGGCACCTCTGGACATAAGCAGATGGACTTAGAGTGTCTACTCTGATAGCTGAGGTTGTCCCCATACCTTGGAGAAGGAAGACAGCTGGGGTGACAGGAGACAGGACAAGAGACAGGGGAGGGGAGAGAGGCAGAGCTGCATTGAAGAGTGAGCCTCATCTCTGGGTTTCACTGCAGGGCCTCTGAGAAAGGGTACACAAGATGGTAATTAGCGTACACACAGCCACGCATGCACAAATTGCAGAACCATTATTTTGTAATTTCCATAACGAGGCCTGTGGAATAACAATCAAGCTAAGGGAAAGGGAAAGAGAACAACCCTGAGGGAGCTCAGAACTGCTGGACTGCCCTGCCAAAGCCCTACCATACCCCTGATGGCTGGGATGGGCTCCGGAAGGCGGATTGCTCACAGAGACCTCCTCTCCCATGGAAGGGCGGTCTCCATCAGCATAGCCTTTCTGAGCACATGCACTAATGGGGTCGGGGAATTTGTGGCACCTGCAGCAGCAGGCAGGAGTCTCCCCATGCACCAGTTTTACAGAGGCAGGGCAACTTTGGGATGGAGGCATGGACCCCTCTTAGATGAAGGCATGGGCCCAGAAGAAGGTCACCACATTTCTGCAGGCTCGGAGCTCTATGATCAAATCACCCTACCATTTCAGGGCATGACTGCCTGAGCCCAAGACAGGCATCAATTCTCTAAGAAGGGGCTATGGTGGGTAGCTGTTCAGCAAGGGTTTTGTCTGTTTGTTTGTTTTCACTCATGTCCATGACTCCCCACAGACTCCTAACCCTAGAACTATTTGGGGCTTAGCACTGTAGTGCTGAGCACTGTGGTGTTTGCTCTCAAGAAATCTTATCCCAGTGACCTCCTCTGGAAGTCACTGTGGTTGTAGGAAGCAGAGAAAAGGAAAGGGGACAGACCCAGATAAGGGAGTGAGCCTGCCAAAACCCATGAGAAGCCTCTGTCCAGAAAGCTAAGTACCTAGTAGGTACTCAAAAGGTGTAGGTTGAATCTCAAGCCCCACTAGAAGAAGGTACAATTTCTTTTGATTTTCAAGATTCCTCTGTCACTGGACTCTTTCAGGCTCAGCCCCCTTAGCCGTGATCTTCTAAGAAAGATGCATGACCAGGTTTCCCTGTGCATAGCACATGCCAGCTCCCAACCTCTCCCTCTTAACAGGTGTGCTGGCAATGCCTTTCTCTGTCCATTTGTCCATCAACACACTGGCCTTACAGAACACTCTTTTAAAGGACTCCACCCTGAAGGGTGTACCCAGAGATGGTGCTGGCTTGGCAGTGCCTAGGACAGAGGGCACAAGAGAGTGGATAGGGCTGCTGGCCTAGGCTTCTAC
>CAUYRT010067549.1:0-45068 GCA_963574885.1 Lepilemur ruficaudatus | reverse complement strand
CTGCTATAAACATTCTAGTGCAGATGTCTTTTTTATAGAATGTCTTTTTTTCCTTTGGGAAGGTACCTAGAGGTGGGATCGCTGGATCAAATGGTAGTTCTACTTTTAGTTCTTTCAGGTACCTCCATACTACTTTCCATAGAGTTTGTACCAGTTTGCAGTTTCACCAGACCAAAATAAACATGAAAGGGGCCCTCCTACGAGCCATAAAGAGATAGGATCTCCAAATTCTTGCCGCCTGCTTGAGCTCATCATACCTAGTGTGTTTAATAATATCCTGAGCTTGGAAAATGTGTCTAAGGCACTTAAACAAACATTCAATAAGGGATTCCTATCTGAGGGCAGAGAAGTCTGTAGTTCATGTATACAGGACCTTTCTAATCCACAATAAAACAAGGTAACACCCGAGATTTACATAAGAATGCAGAGCACATAATCCTTCATGTGAACATGTTCCTATTTTGACACGTAAGTGTAGTATGCATGAACTACAAGATAAAAATGAATCTATTCTAGCTTTGTGTGTTTGTGTGTGTGTGTGTGTGTGTGTGTGTGTGTGTGAAGAGAGGGTTATATTTGTGGCCATTTTATCTGCAGAACCCTTTGAACTAGAAATTATTCAAAGTTGGCTTGGACCAATGCTATCATGCGCTAAGTTAAATCTCAATTGTGTGCAACAACTCCTCTGTCAAAAATGACTGCTGCAACCTAAAGAAGTTCAGAACATCCAGGTCCAAAGGAATTCAACCCAGTAGGACTAAGGAATGTTCAGATCAGCCAGTGATTCCGCAGCACTGTCTGCTTTGGCAGCTTTATATGTCTGTGACTAAACTAAAGAAAGAAGGTATCAGTCACCATCTGAAAAAGCCAATCTTCCATGGTTACTGACTGGCAATAAATTAATAAAGTTAGACCCACAGAACGAATGCCTTTGAGCAGAACATGATGAGGGGAGTTTATTTGAATCAGAATATGGAAGTTGATACTCTGGAAAACTGTATTTGCCTTGGATATGTCCCTCTTTATCCCCACTTTAAGGACTCTGCTAACCCCACAGTCACATCTGAATTCGGAAAAATGTTGTCATTTTGAAAGAAATCTGGGTTTTGGTGTCAGACAAAAATGTTTTCCAGTTCCTGCTATGTAGTTTGCCAACCTGTGATTTTGGGTATTTATATAACCCTACCGAGCTTCCCTTTCCTCATCTCTAAAATAAGGGTTATTATAATACCTATGTCACAGAATAGACTACCCACATGATATATGTGAAGTTATTTATTAAAAAAAAGTGCCATCCACCTCTAATTCACAGTTTTTCTTTTCTTGGGGAAAACTTGGGGATCTCCATGGCATTAGATGAATGTCACAGGTTGGAAAATTTACCTTTTCCTACATCCATCCTTTTTTCTGCATTATTCATCTTTGTCCCATTTGGAGGGCACGGTGCCATCCAACTGTGTATGGTTCTACACCTCAATAACAACTCCACAGAAATTGGACTTAATGTATGCTGCAACACGTGTCTGAAAATAAATGGGCTGTGAGACAGGAAATGCCAGTTCTGCCTCACTCCCAGGGAAGTCGAGATGAGACAGCTGTGCCTACAAATGAAGCCATTTGAAGAGTTAACATGGAAGACGGCACCACGTAATTGCGAACTTCTGTGGAGCTACTCGCAGACCATGCTCTAGAAATTAATAAAAGTACTGAATACGATGGAAAGGGTATGCCAAATGAAAGCCAAATGAATGAATTAGTTTTCCCGTATGGTTCAACAGCACCGAATCCCAGGGCTGCTAGGCTCTGCCGGTCTATAGTTTAAATGGTATTTTAAATGATTTACATCAAAGCTATGTAAGAAATCAAAGCAAAGCAGGATAAAAGTAAAGAACGATTCCACTTGTGATTCTACTGAGTAAAAACACATTGGAAAAAGGAAGTAAATTGGTAATTAAAAATAAAGAATTCTTCATGTTTATCACTAACTTGAAAGCTAACCCATCATATTTATGAATATTTTCAACATTCATTTAGTTTTTAAAAAGCTTCTCATCTACCCAGTTGTGTGTTTGTTCATTCATCCATCCAGCCAGAAAATTTAGAAATGTTTTTCTGTGTACCAGGTACCGTGATCAGAGCTTATTTACATACGCTCCTCATTTAATTGTTTGAACAATCATTCTCCCCGGATATTAGTATTATTCCAAGATTTTAGTAAAAGAAATTTAATTGCTGAGCTGTTAGTAACATGCCAAAATGATAAATTTCACCAGAAATACAACCGGGATTTGAATTCACTTTTTTCCTTTAAGTATCCAATACCATACCCTTCCCCCTACAACTGTCTGTTATGCACTTGATTGATTTTTAAAGTGAATTAAAACTTTTTGAATTAAGACATAAATGGAAAATATTATTAGCAATTTCTTAATAGCCTCTCAAAGTTGGAGGCAACATAATGGGGCCCTTACATTTCCTTATAATGTAGCCAGAGTAAGACATGGTGGTAACAGTAAAATTCTTTCTATTTGTGCCATTAAGCCATATTTTGTTGGATTATGTATGTTATGGTTCGTCTTGTCAGGTAGGAGATAGCATCTTTATCTTATTTATTTCACGATTACCTTCTAGACCATGGTTTCTCATCAGAAATCTACCTAGGGATTGCCTGGTAAGTTTAAAAAAACGCCGATTTCTGGGTCCCATCCCTGCCTATTGAATCAGAATTTCTAGGGATGAGCCAGGGAAGCTGCATTTTTAGCCAGCAGACCTGTTCATTCTGACATGCTCAAGTTTGAGAAGCACTTTCCTAGACGATCCTCTGCACAGAGCCCACCCACACTGGTCAGTGGCAACGTGGCTGATCCTTTCGGAGTCTGACCCAGCTGACATCTCCTGCCCCCCGCGTCTGGGCCCAGCACTGTGTCGGGAGTCCCCGCCACCTACACCACTTCACATGAGGTGGCATCACATCAAAGCCCATCTACCCATTTACATTCCGTGATGATTTGCAGTTTACCCACGTCCCTACTCGGAGTTCTGAGACAGCTTCTGGAACACTGGATACTCTGGGACACTTCTTATCAGAACCTTGATCAGGGCTGTGATCTCTGCTTCCTGCCCTCCATATCCCTTCCTATGCTATGCTCCTGATGTGAAGGCTGCATTCTTTCCTAGCCAACAGGGGCCTTTATTTCTACGGAAGAATTCTCTCTCCCCGGAGTAAATAGGCTAATTTCTTTCCGGTTGATTTAGGTATTAAAATTAAAGATGTGAAAATGTTTATTTACTCTATTAATGATGAATTAGTGCCTTGCAGGAGTCGTGATTAATCACATCCCACCTGGAAACCAATGCCAAAATGGCTCTGCTAACAGAATCCATCAACTGCTGAAATAAGTGATTCCGCTGAAGATTGCTTTACTGTAAGTTCCTTAATCTTATATTCTGGTTGCATGTTGTCATTTCCTAATAAAAATTGTTTGGATTCCTTTCTGAAACATTTGGGGTAAGTCCCAAGCAGGTAATTTTCATTAGCTAAATACTGAGTCATAAAATTATTTCCATTATTCTGGCAAGGCAAAACATCTTTTTTTCTGAGAGTTAAATGATCATTTTAAATTAGCATTTCAGAACAACAGAAGTAATAATGATTGTTAAAAGCATGAGGACTATAATACTGTATTAAAGATTACTCAGTCATTAACCAAAATATTTCTTCACTGCCTACCATATACTCATAGGTCAACATTTAGTGTGAGCAGTGTCATAGCTGAGGTTAGGTGTAACCTTCTAGAGGTCTTCACCATCAGTGATTTTATATTAATAACCCTGAAAGTATTTTTCTGCCAACTCCCATCAGGGGAACTTTGGCAGTCAAAAAAGTCCTTCACAACTCTCCGTTACTGTTGTCAGCTTGTTTGAACTGCATTTTGTTCCTAATGGGAACAATGAGTTCTAGATTCAATCTTTCTCCTGTTCTTGGCAATGACAGCATCCCTCCGGCCTGTTCTTTTTTCCCTCCCTGTACCAACAGTTTTATGAGCCAACCTTGCATGGTCTTTTCTTAGCTTTACATCATTGTAATAAATCCCAGCTGACACATCAGCGTCTGTGGCAGGCTGGGTTCTCTAGTTTAGAGTCCAGAACATTTATCAGGAGAAATGCCTGTGAAAAAAAAGGGAGGAAGCAGGATTGAATAGACATGACAAAGTCTCTGGCAGCCCAAGGGAGAGCTTCAGAACAAAGATTGCCTGTTAGAGGAGTCTTACTTTGAGTGGAAATGAGGAGGTCCTTTATAGCCTTGCCTTGCTCAGTCATTGGCTGGGAATGCCCTGAGAAAAACAGGATGATGGCAACCACCACCATACTCCGAGCAGAGTGTGACCCGTCTCAAATGCTGAGGCAGATTGTTAAAAAGCTAATAGCTAGAGATGGTCAGAGAACTACACTCCTCACAGCAGAGCAGTGTGTCCTTTCTTGAAGGCGTGTTTAAGCGGCCCAACTCTACATCTGCTGCAGTGATAATTAAAGATGTAGATCTCAGGGTAATGTTCTTCTAGGGCTTCTGCACGTTTATACGATTCTCTTAAAGAGTAAGATGACTTATGAGTCGTAAGAATGGCCTTTGTGACACTGACTCTGAGATACAGGTGAATGTTTGAGCTGGAAGCCTCTGTACATCTTTTAAAAGCTTACCTAAACTACCCGTTGCCAAGGTTCTAAAAATGGGTGTGCATGTGCTATCTATGTGCTATTCCTTCCATGCTCAGCCATGCCTCTTGGGACAGCTGAGTGTGGGGGTCTAATTGACTCATGTGGTCTAATTTTTTCCTGTGCAAGGAAGAGGAACATGTGGCCAAGCATGCTTGTGATTCCAGAAACCCTTGTCCCTTCATTGAAGGCAACAAATGCCATTGTAAAACAAAGGAGAGTAGTATATTTTAATATACACAGCACATTTTATAAAAATGGTGCATATGAGTCAATGTCGCTGTCAATCTTATTTTAACATTTAACCAGAGATTTAAGTACTGTTATTATATCAGAAGACATATATCGAGAACATCTCTCTTTAGAAAACTACAAGACAGATGATACTAGGTTCAGATCACAGAATTGGGGTCCTATCCAGGGTTAGGTACAAGGCACACAGAGCAACAAGTAAGACACTTAGGGAGAGTTTGGGGTTTGTCTGGCTGGGTTGGATCTACCAAGTTCTTGCTCTATGTCACTATATAGGCACCATAAGTATGTGCACTGTTTTACAAAAATATGTGCAATGTTTTACAAAAATGTGTGCAATGTTTTACTAAAACAATTTGGTTAAGAGAGGATTTTCCTACATGTTTTGAAATGCAACTGATTTTTAGAGGATAAGAACACAATAAAATACACATGATATATGAGTTGTACAGAATAGGTTTTTGTTCATGATTTCGAAATTGACTAAGGTTTTGATAGCATTCCACAGTTGTGTAGTCTAGACAGATAGGGCTTATTATGAAGACAATGATGGACCAGAAAACAGAAGTTGGGAACTCACAGTTCATTCTAGATTCAGGGTCTAGGGTTAACAGTGAAATGGAAGACAGTCTGTGAGAGGGGAGGCGAATAACAGATCTCTATGAGAGGACAGCACAGCATGTAAAACCAAGATGTGAGTTGTTTCCAAATGAGCAGCTCTATAACTAATGCAGCTGTGGTCCTCTTGGGTCTGCTCTTAAGGCAGAAGTTCTGGAAGTGAAACACCTACTGTGACTCTGAGCTGGTGTTCTTATTTTCAGAGTGGACGAGATCTCCACTGATGATACCTGCTGATGGAGCAACGAGTTGTATGATATCACAAGTGAAACTTGGATCTTCTCTGAGGATAGAGGGAAGTGCAGAGTCGCTGGTTTCTGTTTCTCTAGATCACACAGTTGTTTTTAACTTGTAGAAGTTTAGTATTAGGGATTCTATTTGTCCCAGACAATTTCAATTAGTCCTTTTAAGAGCAAGAAAAGGATGGTAAAAATAACTCTAGTAACAGCTGGATGCAGTGGCTCATGCCTGTAATTCTAGCACTCTGGGAGGTGGAGGTGGGAGGATTGCTTGAGATCAGTAGTTCAAGACCAGCCTGAGCAAGAGTGAGACCTCGTCTCTACTAAAAATAGAAAAGTTAGCAGGGCATCCTGGCATAGGCCTGCTGTACCAGCTACTCAGGAGGCTGAGGCACGAGGATCTCTTGAGCCTAGAATTTGAGGTTGCAGTGAGCTATGATGACGCCACTGTACTCTACCTGGAGTAACAGATCGAGACTCCGTCTTTAAAAAAATAAATCAGTAAAACAAACTATAACAACAAAATACTTCTCATACTTCAGATTTTGTCAGTGTTCTCAAGAAAAATATATAGACCAAGAGCAGCCCTTGTCTGTATAGTTTGCAAAACATCTTATTTCTTATGGTTTATAAATACGAAATGATTCCTAAAAATAAAAATGTAGATGAAATGCAAGCGTGCTTGCGTAAAGAAAATTTGTTGAAAGATAATTTTCACTTTTTGATGAATTTTTCTAAGAAAAGTTTCTACATGTTTAGATTACTAAATAAATAGAGCATTACAGATAAATCTGAAGTGCCCTTAGTCCTCCATCCCTAATTTATGCATTTTTTCTTTAAAAGAAAACTGTATCATAAATTTCACATTTGTCCTTCCATTTTTCTTTTATATATAGGATTTATGAGCAGTATACAATATTATTTTGGTATGATTTAAAATTTTATATAAATTATAGCATATTTTAACATATTCTGAAATATGCTTTTCTCCACATATTATATTTTTGGGTTATATCCATATTGATCTAAATCGCTCATTTTTAAAATTGTCCCAAAGAAATCTATCAAATGATATGGTACATTTTATTTATTCATTTTCCCACTGGTGGGACATTTTTAAAAAGTATGTTAATTAATTGCATTCTTCAATTTAATGTTTATTTAAAAAATTTTTGAATAACATGATGGTTATAGTTAATGACAATACATTGCATACTTTAAAATTGCTGAGAGTAGATTTTAAATGTTCTCACCACAAAAGATGATAAATATGTGTGGTAACAGATATGTTAATTAGCTTGACTCAGGCATTGTGCAGCATATACATATAGCAAAACAACATGTTGAACATCATAAATGCATACGATTTTTATTTCTCAATAAAAAATGATTTTCTGAACAAGTGCTAAATATGGGATGTACCAATAAAATGGTTTGATTAATGAGGAACTTCTACCTATGCTAAATATAGGAATTATGAATTGTTAAACGGTTAAGTACAATAAGACATGTAACGTGAAGTATTTACTGAATATATTTCTATTTTGCCATGTTTCAAATGATTCTTAAAGATTTTTTCATATTTTATGCACACCCATTGTACTCAAGGAGAATGGTTTTGGGATTTGGGAGATGCTAATTCTAGTAACCAATGACTACTTCCACTCTCCTATGGTTCTAACCTATTCGAGCAATTGAGATCAGAATGACGTGATGAGGAAGCATAGCATTACATTTTTAAACCTCAAAATACAAGATATTCTGTAAACACATTGGAGAATGTGGTTTGGTCCTAAGGCCAAGCATTCTATTAATACACTTCCCACGGGCTCCTCATACCTCCATGCCCCAAAGATTTAGAGTTCTATAGATGTCATTGTATTTCTTTTCTTGCTCTAGTTCTAAATTTTCATTTACAAAAGCTAGGAGAGGGTGAGTTGGAAGAGCAGTGGCTTGTAAAGATGGATCCACAGAACATGTCCTGTAGTTATCTCAGAATTGTATTAGCAAACTACAGGATAGGACTAATCGTGTGATTATTTTAAGTCAAAATAAAGCAGTTGTAGCATTTTGTGCAGTGGACTAGATGTTTTATTCAATGATGCATTTGATCCTCATGCCCTATTGATCTCTAAATCACAGATATGCATACAATGTGTATATAAACTTGATGAATATTTAACATAAATCAGAATGTCTAGTATTTTAACAATGCAAAACACAATATATAGTCATATCTTCAAAAATCTGTAATTTTATAAAATTTGTTGCAATTATGAGTAGAGACCCATTTTGAGTAATTATTTTAATGTTCTAGAAGTGTTCCCATTAGGAACTTATATAAAAGAAAATGTTAATATTCTTTCAGAACATAATGTATTTGCAAAGTATAGAAGCAATTTCCATTATTCTTATACACAGGAGACCTAGGTAATGACATTATGTAGATCATTTTACCTCAACAGAAATAATATAACCATAGACATTGAGGATAAGAAAGACTGAAGAGGTACTTTAGTCCATTAGCATGAAAAATTGCTGCATATCTGAAACTTCTTGTGTCAATTCTAATTTGCCTTACTCTAATGACACTACTTTTAAAGATTTCTGAGGAAAGTTTTTGAATTTTTAATTGAGATATTTTGCATTTTACCAAAAATAATAGTGAGAAACTATGTGAGAGAAATTAGAAGTAATATAATCTTTAGATAGGTGTTAGGCGGCTGGCTTCAAGTCTTTTGCTTTCTCGTCTAAACATTAGCTTTAGTCCCATATTATAAACTCACAGGAATATAACACCAAGTAGTTGACCAGTAGGTCCTCTGTGGACACAATTATCCTTCTATCATCAATGTTGAAGAGACTGGGGCACACTGCTTATGTGCCCAACACTCTAAGGGCCACCTTTGCTTTCAATTAAAAACAGATTTGGTTTCTATACTGATATTTTAACTGATGGTTTCATGGAAAGTCCCTAGTACTTGTTTCTTTTTTATTAATTTTTAATTTTTAAATAGTTATAAATTCATAGGAAGTTGCAAAGGTAGTACAGAGAGGTCCCATGTACACTTCATCTAGTTTCCCCAATAACTACATCTTATCTAACTCTAGGACATATCAGACCCAGGAATTTGACACTGGGACAATATGCCATTTTATCACACAAGTAGATTTATGTAAAAATCATCACAATATATCACCACAAAAATCTTCTTTGTGGCCATCTCTTCATAGTAGACATTCCTCCTCTGCTCCACCATCTCTAACCCCTGAGAACCTCTAATTTGTTTTCCCTATCTATAATTTTGTCATTTCTAGAATGATTTATAAGTGGAATCATACACCATGCTTCAAGGTCTCATGGAAAGTCCCTAGTTCCTGCTCCCCCTGTTTTTAAAACTACCTCCCATGTCTTCTCCATTTCGCCCGTGTGTAGTTATTTTTAGCTCTGACATTTTATAATATTAGTCAAAGAATCAAGTGTAAAAATGTAAAATAACTTAGTCACTTTGCTAACTGATATGACAATTTTGAGGGGTTTTTTTTGGACAAAGAATCTATTATAAATGTCCATATTACTGCTGTATTTCATTCCTACAGAGAGGTGTACTGTGTCTTCTTTTCAAGAGCATGCCTTGCTTGTAAACATATCTTTAGCAACTAATACAGTGTTTGACGCACTCAGGTCTTTAATAAATTATGTAGGGAGGATGAATGAATAAAGATCTTTCTATTTCCAGGAGAGGCAGGTTTGGCAGCTTGTGAGATTCTGTATCTATGTTGAGATAAGAATAGGACAACTTGTGTTAATTGACCATTGAGAGGAAAATCAGATGATGAAAATGCTACTGATGACTATCACTTGTTTACTCTGTGATCACTTCCTCCCTGTGCTGCAGGTGCATGCAGGTGTCTCCCAGCTGAGGTAGAGGCACAGACTCTCCTATTTGTAGTGGAAAGGTCCCTATTTGGTGGATCATGGGCGCCTGCCCTTGTTTTTGGTCTCTAAGTGAGAACTCAGTTGCTCTCCTGGGGCATTTATGCTGAGGCAATGTGCACCTCTATGGAGTGTGAGGTTTCTCCCTTCAGCTAATGACTTTAGGAGGTCTTGGTGCTCATCTTTTTTCTTCTCACTGGTCATTTAGGTTTGTTCACCATGGTAGTCAAATACAAAATATTGCCTTAGCTTAATAAGCTTTGTGGGAATATTTTAACGATTGTATAATAAAAGTATTCTATGTGAGGTAGGAATAAGGGACTGTTAGACAAGGTGTTTTGTTTTCTGCTCTCTGATAATCTTTCACCAGATCCTCTGGACATGTTCCCACGTCCAAATCACAGCCAGATCCTGGGAAGGCAGCCAGGAAAAGATGAGTAAAAGCATCAAAATAGAGAAATATTTATTAAGAACATGACCAACTATAAAATTAGTCTTCATAAGTCCCTCCTCACTTAGCACTAATGACTACCTACACCTGTTACATCAACATGTTTGTCAGCCTTATAATATAGGGAAATGGGGCTATATGGAGGGACCTGACTTATTAGACTGTGGGACTTTTACTTGTCAAGTTATGGAGCATCATCAAAAGCTTTGCATTGGTGAACGAGATGATCCAAGTAGTGCTTTAGAGAAGGCTAATCCATTGTGGTGCATCCTTTAGGAGGGAAGACTGCAGGTGGGTGGGCAAGCAGTCATGAGAGTTCAAATTAGCTAGTGAATGGAAATGTATACTAGTCACAAGTCAAGTGAAATCTTCTATTTGTCAAATGCCTTACTTTATAAAATCTTATTATATTAATACATTAAATATTCATAATGACTGAATGAGTCAGGGTAGGTTTTTTTTTTTTTTTCCCTCACTCTGTTGCCTGGGCTAGAGTGCTGTGGTGTCAAGCCTAGCTCACAGCAACCTCCAACTCCTGGGCTCAAGCAATCCTTCTGCCTCAGCCTCCCGAGTAGCTGGGACTATAGGCATGCACCACAAAGCCCACCTAATCTTTTCGATATATATTTTTAGTTGTTCATATAATTTCTTTCTATTTTTAGTACAGACAGGGTCTCACTCTTGCTCAGGCTGGTCTCGAACTCCTGAGCTCAAACGATCTGCCCGCCTCGGCCTCCCAGAGTGCTAGGATTACAGGCTTGAGCCACCACGCCCAGCCAGGGTAGGTTTTAAAGTTGGGAAAACATGGGATAAGAGAACAGGTAACTTGCTCACAACCACACATCTAGAAAGAAAGTAGAGCGGGGACTAGTTAGAGTACAGGTGGCAGCTAATCATCATTGATTAATTTTATTTTTGTTATTAAAACTTGACCAGTGAGCTAACTAGCAAAGGGCATACTGTGTTGGCCCATGCAGAGTGGGTTTGGTTGACTTGGGTAGGGGCTGGATCATACAGAGTTAGGATATTCCTGAAAGGTAGAATAGATGCCTTTTATTTGGGGATATATCTTTGATCCCAAATATGTAAAGAACACTTAAGATATTCAGGTAAAAGAATAGCAGGTAATATTTCTCAAGTTGCCATAAGCTAATTAGTTCCTTTGCTCTATTATATACTCAGCCAGGAAAACAGGCATGATTCTTTGTGCTGTACAAATTGGAAAATGACTCTATGGATACAAGAGTAAGGTACATTTTGAAAGCTTAGCTGCTTTCTACATGGACTTGTCAATTGAAAATCTACTCAGAATATGCAAAGCATAAAAACCTCATTTCAATTTGTGCCCTATCTCCGTTATTAACAGTAGCTACTAAGATCCTCTTATAAAAGGCTACAGTGTTAATTTAGCAAAATGATTCCAATTGACCCATATGAGACATTTTTCTGTCTGTTATGTGATTGCTGGCAATATAATAGATGTCTTAATTTAATGAGCATATTATACTAATTGAAATAAAGAGTTAGAGGTGTAGAGGAGCAGAGTAACACTTGCTAGTCACCACCAAAATATTAAATTCCTGACACCTTTACTATTATACAATTAAAGGCAAGATATTCATTCAAAGAGAGAAAATAACACTCTCTTAAAGGTAGATGACAACCTAATGGAATTGATTAAAATATAATTTTATAATTATGCAGCAACAAAGCTTTTGAAAAATCAAACACTACTGGAACAAAAAATAAAAACAAAAAATTAAATAAAGGTAGATAAGCACATTAATTTTAGAAAGAATTATATAAAACTGAAAACCTGAAACTCATGCAAAAATATAATAAGCAATGTTAGAAACCTTATCTTAGAAATCACCTGTTTGGTAGAAATGGGGGACTTTGTATTTCTTTCTTTTTTTTAAAAATGATTATTAGTGAATTTACCAAGATGTGCAGTTAATCACATAAATCAATTTTAGAGGATTTTCTTCCCCCTATTGAGACCCCTAATTCCCTTCCCCAACTACTTTTCAAGCATGCCCCTCCCCTCCACAGTGCTCACCACATCCCTCAGACGTGGGTCTATCCGCCACTCCCTGAATCCTTAGTGAACACCACCACCATTTGAGCCCCATAGTGTTAATCAGTCAGTACCAATTTGATGGCGAGTACATTTCATCTAGTCCTATTCTGTCTTTGAGATTTGTATTTAAAAAGTATTTCTGAGTACATACTCTGTGCCAGGAACTTGCTAATATCTGGGGATACAATCATATAAAAACAGTAATTTCCCCAGCTGTCATGAAGCTTAGAGTTAGTAAACCTTAATACAATCATCATATAATCATAAATATAAGGTATTTAATAAAATATAAATACAAAATTTGAAGTATAAAAAGGCAAGCATGTGATGTAAGGAAGTGATCTGATTTAGGCCAGAGGAGAAATATTTAGGCAGAGATCTGAAGGCCAGGGAGGATTAATTGGGAAAGGTAGAAGGACAATATTGAGAGCATTCCAGGTAAAGAAAACCAGATCTGTGGCAAGAAGGAGCTTGGCGTGCCTAGGGACCTGGAAGAAGTCATTGTACTGGAATCTAAAGAAAGAGGAGGTGTGATACGCACATGACCTTGAATGATGGAAGGGGCCAGAAAATGTGGAGCCTCCTAGAAGGACTCCCAGAAATGCAGCAATGGGTACACACCAGAGGTATTTAAAAATGGGTGTAAGAATGCCGGAAATGAAAAGGGTATGTTATCCGATGGAGAATAGACAGGAAAAGGGGAAAGAATGGATGTTGTTGGGGCAGACAGAAGACTATTGTGGAGATCTGGGGAAGGTGATGGTCTCTAGACCAGGGTGGTATCAAAGGAGATACAAAGAAGTGGACAGATTGGAAAGCCAACTGAATTTGATAACTGGATTTTATGGAGGGTGGGGGAGGAAATATAATTTGGTATTTAGGTTTTGGGCTTGTTCAAAACTGAATGCGTAATGGTAAGGCCCACTGAGACAGAGAATATAGGCAGAGGAGTGGATTTCAGGGGAGCTGGGAGATTAGACAGAGAGTGGAAATCATAAATTAAGTTTTGAATGTGTTGAATTTGAAAAAATTTTGCCAAGGTCGCCATGTTGTATAATTCAAGAAGTTTCCATTCATGTAGAAGTGAATATATTGTCCTCTGGAATTGTGACAGTTCTGGTGTTTCATGCATTCAAATGGAGATGGTGAGTAGATATATGGGTCTGGTTGTTCCAGGAAGGATCAGAGGGCTGAAAATAATTTATTTCATTGAATCTAAGATGCCACTAATTTTAACAATACACTATTATTTTACATATCCCTAAGAGACAGAAAAATACAGCCATTGCTATGGTATGCCATCAACTGCAAGTTGCAGACTCATTTCAAAGATGTTAAAATATGGAACAGTAAGCATCTATGATTGATGAAGTATAGTATAAATTTGGGAGACATAGACCTATCAGACCATTTTAACTGTATGTATGTATGAAAATGCTCAGGGAAAGAATGTTGAGTGAGAAGAAAAGGAAATACAGCATTAATGGCCAGGATAAAGGAAGATGATTAAAGAAAGTTAAAGAAGAAAGACAAGTCACAAGCCCGGGAAGAAAAAAATGGTAAATAAATTATGTTAAAATGCTATGAAAATACTCATGGAATTTATCAAAATGGAAACATTGATGAGCTCAGGGAGTGATATTTGGTTGAGTGGTGGGGATGGAAGGCATGTAGGAGTGGGTGGAGAGTGAAAGACGGGTGAGAAAATGAAATCAGTGGGTGAAGACAAATTTTTCAAATAATTTCTCTTTGAAGAGTAGGAAAGAGACAGGGGAGTAGCTGGGGAATGAGAACTTGAGTGAAACTTTCTTTTTAGGATAAGAGACATGTATGTGAGCACGTTTAGGAGTCAGGGAGAGAGGATGAATATACAATAGGGGGAAGATACAGCTAATAGTGTAAATCAACGAGAAGATGCGAAAAAACAGACCCCAAAGCACAGGTGGATGGGATGGTCTTTGATACTCTCCTATGTTTAATATAGGCACAAAGAGAAAAAGCAGATGAGATCAGCCAGTACTAGGTTTTTGCTGAATGGGTACAAACAAAGACAGAGGGAGACAGCTTTTATCATATAGGAAAGAATGTATTAAAATCATGGCTTATGGAATCCAAGGTGAAGAGGAAAGTAATGAAAGAGAAAGTCTGATGGTCTGAGAGATGTTAGAGGTGTTGATGGACTAAACCCTTGACCTATCAAGTGGTATCTTTCTTCTCTGAGACATTCAGCCTACCCCAAACAAATGGATCTTTCAAGCTGGCTTTTAAACATACACACATCTCTCCCATCTTAAAAATGTTTCCACAAGTATAGTTTAGAAATCAGTCTAGAAATGATATAATATTTTGGTAAAAAATCATGAACCTTAATTTGGTGATTTTGCAGGCAGCGCTGTTACGGCTATAGTTGTGGGTGACTTAAGTGGAAGAAAGAGAAAATCTTTAAAGAAAGGAGAAAATCTTTAGAGACAATGATGTTAAGGGTTTTAAGTAAAACAAAACCCTGATGTATGTGTCAATGCCACTAAGTATAAGGACGCAACATGTGACAAATGAGATACCCATGAACAGAAAGTCAGGACAGACATCTACAAGGAGAGAGACAGTGGGCATAATAGTTAAATAGGGGGGGAGAGTTTTATTTTTTTAAAAAATGCCTTTCAGTTTCAGAGTTTACCTATTTAGAAGATATGATGAAATAAATGGCATAGAAAGGAAAAAACAAGGAGAAAAGACATAAAGAAATATAATATATAGGGGAATTTACACCTAACAAATTCTACACAGAAAGGGACATTATCTCCTCCCTTCCCATCTCATTTAACAGCAGAGCTTCTCTTGTAGCCAGAGGATGGAATCAGTTTCCACAAAGATTTGTCACTTGAATACAGAGTAGATTAAGAATGCTTGATTGTGACCTGCACGCAAAGGAGCCCTTTTGGAGTATGCAGGCTTCATTAAACACCCACGCCCTAGTTGAGTGGCTCCAGCCCTTAGGTGAGCTTTGAGGATCCCTTTATCCTTCTCTGCTAAGTCTTCTCTTGAACTTTCAAGAAAGTAGTTCCTTGCCAGGTGCAGTGGCTCACGCCTGTAATCCTAGCACTCTGGGAGGCCAAGGTGGGCGGATTGCTCAAGGTCAGGAGTTCGAAAACAGCCTGAGCAAGAGTGAGACCCCCGTCTCTACTAAAAATAGAAACAAATTAATTGGCCAACTAAAAATATATACAAAAAAATTAGCTGGGCATGGTGGCGCATGCCTGTAGTCCCAGCTACCTGGGAGGCTAAAGCAGGAGGATCACTTGAGACTAGGAGTCTGAGGTTGCTGTGAGCTAGGCTGATGCCACGGCACTCTAGCTAGGGTAACAGAGTGAGACTCTGTCTCCAAAAAAAAAAGAAAGTAGTTCCTTTTTTGAACCCCTCCAGGTCCTGCTTAGTCGTCTAGCAACATTGGGGAAAGAAGAAACAAGCAAAGGAAGTAAATTTAATTTTTTTTTTTTTTTTTTTAGGCAGTCTCACTTTGTTACCCAGGCTGGAGTGCAGTGGTGCCATCATAGCTACTGCAACCTTGAACTCCTGGCTCAAGCGATCCTCTTGCCTCAGCCTTCTGAGTAGCTGGGACTACAGGTGTGTGCCACCATGCCCAGCTAATTTCAACATTTTTTTTGTAGACACTGGGTCTTGTTATGTTGCCCCGGATGGTCTCAAACTCCTGTCCTCAAGCAATCCCCTGACCTCAGCTTCCCAAAGTGCTGGGATTGCAGGTGTGAGCCACCAAGCCCTGACTGGAAGTGAATTTTGACTCTTATTTCTTCTTCACTCTAAAAGCTTTCCAACCCTTTTAAACAGATCCATTGTGAGCCCTTGACAACTGTATTTGACCCTTGATACAGCTTTGATATTTTGAACTGTGTAAGGATGGAGTGGTGGTAGGGATCTAAATGAGTGTGTAGAACCGCTAACTCCCCTGGGGAGACAGAGTGTCACCACAAAGAACTGTGGCATTTGCTAGCCAGTCATACAAATGGTTATTTTGAAAAACAGAATTTACAAGAACCATTACTATATATTTCTTAAAATAATATGCAAAAGTATTCAGTGTAGACTTACTTTGGATGAATTATTTAGTGAATTAATGATATTTAGTTAATTTTAGCATAAACATCATAGGACTGGGGACACATATAACCCGTTTTCCTCCATTCCCTGCAGTATAATGTCCCCACATATCATAAGTAGACACATTGAGATTGATAGACCACATTTAGTGTGCAAGTCATAGATCTCTCCTTCAGATAATATTTGTGGTTTATTTGGTTTTATAATGAGAATTTAATGTTTATACTGTTGCAACACAAATTCAAGTGTGTCTGGCATTTTATAGTGTAAGTAGGCGGTTTCATGTATTATTATGTTTTTCCTATTTCAAATAATTTTTTTTGTTCTTTTTCATATTTAGTTTGTTAGTTTGGTTAGATGTTTTTAGTTTTTGTGCTCATGCATGCTTGACGGGTGGGCAGGGGGAGAAGGGCTTGCAATGTGCAAGCCATACTTTTTCATTTCTGGTTGAACAGAACTACAGTGGTGTGATTACTACAAGGAATGCGCCTTGATGCTTTTTTCCCCATGGATCAAATACATCCAGTCTTGCTTTACCAGTGAAAGAACATGGGCTTTGCAGGGAGACATTTCTGAGATTTTGTCCTTCACCTGCAACTTACTAGTTTTCTGACACTAACATGGTGACTTAATCTTTCTGAACTCATCTTTCCTCTCCATAAAATGGGACAAATTTCACCTTCATCCTATGTTTCTTGAAAGCATTAAATGAGATATGTGCACAGTGTCCAACACATGTTACATACTCAATAGATTTTTTTTTCTTTTCTGTATGTTGGAATAATAGATTTAAAAAGTTATACTAGATTACTTTTCACTTTTATGATATGCTGGAAAGAGGAAATACCTGTAGCATCTTATCAATGTTGTAATAGGAAGAGGAATTCCTTTATGTTAATCTGGTCATTCTATTCACTTTTGTTTTTAAACTTGACATGATTTAGTTTTTCAGGATTTTTTAGTGCTCTTACACCCTTTATTATGATTTCACTGGTGAATCTTCAGTGCTGCTAACATTTATTCAGGGAATAAAGCTAAGAATTTCCTTAGTACCATCAAAAAGGAAGCATTTTGAAAGGTATTTTTACTTTAAAAAGTATATATACTTTTTTTTGCAAGAAAAAGGGCATACATATGTATGTGCATGTTTATAAGCTCCATAACATTTAAACAGACCTCAGGGATGAATATATTTCTAAAAGTTCCTTTGAAAATGGTATGCATATTTAGTTAGGGTTAGAAAGATTTTGGTTTTTTTCTTTGGTGGCAGGGGGTGTAGTTTTCTCTCCCTTAATAAGAGCTAGAATAACCTGTTTAGGATTTTATTAAAATATCATATGAGTGTTCCTATCTCTTTGCATCCACGTTGCTGGTGCAACTGCAAATTAGTACAACTTCTATGGAAAGCAATATGAAGATACCTCAAAGAACTAAATGTAGAACTATCATTTGATCCAGCAATCCCATTACTGGGTATTTACCCAAAGGGAAAAAAAGACATTCAGTAATAAAGACATCTGAACTTGAATGTTTATAGCAGCACAATTTACAATTGCAAAGATATGGAAACATCCCAAGTACCCATTGATACATGAGTGGATTAATAAAATGTGGTGTATATATAACACAGAGTACTAAAAAAAAATTACATGAAAACCTTTGTCCTTAATAAATTTGGGATTGCAGAGTCATTAAAACAGTTGACTGAATACTTAAATTTTAGCTATTTCTATGTAACATAATCTTGAATTATGATTTTTTTGAGGGTAAAGGAAAGATCAGAAGTTTTCACCATATTTCAAGACTTCAATGAGCGTACATTTTTATTCCATTTCTTTCCCTTTTCTAGGCTCACTTATTCCTTTAAAATAAAATAATCCTGTTAGTTGCTGCCAGGTTTTTCTTCCCCTAGTATTCTGTGTAAACATTAGGAGTCCCTCTGATAAGGTTGGCTATGTTTTAGCAAGCACACTGAATTCAGAGTGAGTAGTTTTGAACTTTGAGGATGCATATAAAAGCAGGCTTACTGTGAATTTCTGTTTTGTTTTTACTATTCCATGCAACCCTTGGAAATTAATCTCTGTTTTCCCTTCTTCATCACAATGCCTCATCTAAATTTATACTAAAATATTCTAGAGTGCTTCTGAGACAGTTAAAATATTTTTAGCTAGCTAGAGTTGAGAAGGAAGTAATGACAAAACCTCTAAACGTAATAGCACGTGGAAGATTGATAGGAACAGTTCCCATTAGATATTGTTGACCACATTGCCTCGTATAATCTTTTCAACACCACTGTCAGGAACAGGAGTATTATCACTGCATCGATAAAGATAAGAAAGTAAGTACTATGTAACCAAGAAGGCTGTAGAATTGTTGCTTTCTCCACTGCTGTTTAACTCACCTACAACCTTAAGAAACTCAAGACAGCGTTTGAAATCTTGCCTCTGGTCAGAACATTGTAAAACACACGTCATAACGTCTATAAATCGGTGCAATGGAGCTATATTCCAAGAAATTATCAGTTATGGTCAAATTATTGGTTATTTTTTTTTCCTTTCTTGATTCTCTCTCTTTTTAATTTTTTTTTTTATTTTTCAGGTTTGTGTAAACAGCTCTCAGACTATGGATCTATTCATTATAGGCACATACAATATATTTGTCATCTGTAATTATACTTGTAAAACAATTATGTTCTAAGTTCTTGCAACCTAACATGAGGTCAATGGACCAACAGTATGGGCAGCACCTGGGAACTTGTTACAGATGCGGAATCTCAAGCCTCACCCCAGACCTGGTCAATGAAAAAGTGTGTTTTAAAGAGATACCCTAGGATTTCTGGTTGTACCATAGCTTATTTATCTATTTAACTATTAAGGGACATTTTTGGTCCTTTCAAGTTTTAGCGATTATAAATAAAGCTACCACAAACAAAATAAGCAAACCAACAGAAAAAAAGAGATCCCTAGGTAATTCCAATGCCCTCTCTTCAGCCAGTATCTCAAAGTAAGAGTGAACACATCCAGGGCGGTGCAAAGTAGTCCATTGTGGTACACTTTAAATTTTATTTATCTTTATTTAGATAAACACGTAAGAAAAGAATTAAGCTTATGAATATCTGAAATAGTGGCTGACTCAGGCGCCCCCACGTGGGTCCATATGATGCTCGAGGTGTCCTGGGAGATCTCCTCAACAGCTCACAGGGCTCCAATGCCTTCAGTGCATTATAATAAAGTGCAATTTCTCTGTGCCTCTTGAAGTAGAAATATCTAAAATGCCTTAGCGAATTCTCTCCAAACGGACAAACTTCAAAAGATTCTGAAAAAGGTCACACTAAAATGTGAGTAGAAATCAATAATACCATTTTTAGGGCTGCTAATTCTCCTAATCCAAGTAGAAGCTCTTTGAAAGCCTATTATGACATCTAACAAAACAAACCCCCTACAATGATCTATCAGATCTTATAATAAATCAGTAAAATTAGAAATATCACAATTATTGAAATATGGATTTATATCCATTATCATTAGCAATGAACCATCCTTTAAGTGCATATTTGCAAATTGTGCATATTGTAGCTTTGTGAAGTATCTTTTTCAATTTTGACATACACTAAAATCAGTATTAAAAGAAACTGAATTCAGAACTACACCTTTGAATAACTGGATCTCAAAGTGTTAAAGCAAGAAAGATCAATCACATAGCTCTCATTATAACATTATTTACTTAATAAAAATTCTTGTCTTATGTAATACAATTATTAAACATTTTCAATGATTTTGGTAAGAACAAAAAGTTTTTTATACCTTTAATAAATAAAATAAATTTAATTTAAAATATATTTTTCATTTTGTTAAAAGAATAATACAGAAGATCAATAAAACCAAAAGTTGGTTTTTTGAAAAGATAAACAGAATTGACAGCACTCTTGCTAGATTGACAAGAACAAGAAAGGAAAGGACTCTAATAAACTCAATTAGAAATGAAAAAGGAGAGGTCACTATAGACATCACAGAAATACAAAACATTATCTTTGAACACTATAAAAATCTATGTGCTCATTTTGTTATCTAAAATTTTTAGGTTTTAAGTTTTACAATGTACATGATATATTAATTCAACCATGAAAGTATGCAAATTATAAATTATATATATTTATATACATACACATATTAATATATACAAATGTATATTATAAGCTTAGAAAGTTTGCTGATGGAGGTGCAATATAAAAAAAAATTCCTCTTTAAAGCCTAGAATAAAATCAAATATGTTTTTTCTTTTCAAAGGACCTACAAAATAGTGAAATAAAACAAGTAAAAAGATACTTGTTTTTCATTAGTAACTCTGAGCATAAATAGAGACATTCATTATCAGGCAAATTATTGTTGAAAAGATTTTGTTAAATTTTAAAAAATAATTTAAATATTAAATAAATAGATCATATAATTCTACTTGTTTTTAGAATTTTAAAAACTGAGCACAAAAATGAGTATTCTAAAAATGCTTAAATGAGTATATATAGCCCTAGATCATTTCAATGTGTTTTCTCTGTTTTATCTCATTTAAAGCTGCTAATTGCAGAAATCCTGAGTAGTTAGGGGGAAATCTGGTCAGAGCTGTACCTCTCCGTAAAGAAAAGAAGTTGGAATATGAAGAGGTTAGCACTTACCCGATCTCATCCTTTTAATAAAGAGACTTGCATTCAGGACTCCAAAAATTCATTCTCTCTTTTCGGTTTTTCATGAAGTTTCTGAATTGTTTTAAATCATATTATGTCATATTTGAGTGATGATGCCTCAAGGTCACAAAATTAGTATGCTGAAATTTGTCATTACTTGTGTCCTCAAACTAAAGTCTTTTTTTTGTTATGAGACAGCAAAATGATGGATTGTACTTATCTTTACACTTTTGTGATTTTGTATCATATTTAGTCTAACTTCCTTTTAATGTGTTAAAATGTTTCCCCATCAATTATATTTGTTAGAATGGTTATAGCAGCATGAATTTTTGGGTGTGTGATGAATATTGTATATACTCTCTTATTTCTGGAATTTCCTGGGCACCAAAATCCTTTATCCTCTTCTTCCTGGGCACTCAGCAAGACTCTCTTTTTCCAGCCTCCCTTGAAGTCAGTGTGTTGTTTGAGTTCTTCATGGAATGAGAGTGGGAGGACTGTGGGTCTTTATCTCAGTGGATGTGCTTTTTCCATGTCTTTTTCCTTTTGCCTCTTTAACCCTGGACATGGCAAAACGGCTGATATGATGTGGACAATGACAATTCTCTAGACGATGGCAGGATCTGAGATGGAAGGAATCTGGACCTCAGGATCCCTGCATGGGACAAAGCTGCCTGCCAGGAACACTTACCTGTACTGTTATGGCCAGAAATATAGACCCTACATGGGTTTATTTATTACAGCTGTTGATTCTGTATTAACAGTGTGTTTTAGTATAGTATGTTTGTTAGGTAGTCAGCAAGGGATTCCAGGTCTCCTAGGGACAAAAGTGGATGCCTTCTATTGGTACAATTGCCCCACCTGGGAAGAAAGACAAGGGTGGGCCCCAGGTCCCCATCCTGGTTCTGCCCCACCTTAATCCTGTCCTGAGCAACGCCATGCCTGCAGTAGGAGGGAATATCCTAAAAATCTGCTAATCAGAACTTATTGCACCAGCTGCAAAAGAATGCAGAGGACTCTTTAGCCCACAGGCCAAGCAGCATAGATAGGTACAATAGAGTCTGGAAAGTGACCTACAACAGCCAGCTTTCAGAGAGGCTCCTGGGAGAGGCGCATGCATAATAAGACTCAGGTCATATAACTCCCAACTGTCTGATCAAAGTGGTTCCATAGTGACGTTTGAACCACTGGGATGTCCCTATCTGGACACCATAAAACAAGACCAAGACCATAACCAGGCCCTTCCTTTTGCTCTCCCTTTGCTGTGACAATGGGTCTGATCATCATCCGTGGCATACGTATCTCACTCTGTAAACCTATATCTTGCTCTTGCTCTGTGATCCTATCTTTTTCTTCTCAATACACCTCATTTTCATGTGTGCCGGCGGGTGGTGCGTCTGGTCCGTCTTCCACCATAAGCATGCCAAGAACTGACATTTCAGACCCTGAAAACTGACATGTTTAATACAGCATGCTTAATGCAGTATGTTTTAATATGAATTATTATAAGTGCATTCTTTCAAACTTTATAATCTATTGTGTCTCTGTTGACCTTGCTTTGTGACTTCTTTTCTTTCTTTTTTTTCTTTTCCTTTTTTTTTTTCCAGTTCCAGGGCTGTGACTTCTGGTGCCTACACTGGTGGACAAACCAATATTTAAATCTTATTTCCCATCACATTTGATGGAAAGCCCTTTTTTTTTTGCAGCTTTTGTCTGCCTGCTTATGGTTTTCTGCTAGTCTTGCTTAATGTACTGATTTGCACAGTGGGATAAGCTAGAAAACATATTTTAAATTTGAAAGTTTACATTTTGCTGAACATAGCAAACATTGTGAAAAAGCACTAAAATGTGCTAAATCTGTCAATTCTCCACACCCCTGCATTGTAAAGGCTCTTGTTAAAAACTCAAAAATGGCAGAATGCAGATTGTGTTCATGAAAAGTTGTCTTCCTGGGTATCACACGTAATACACTGGATGCTTCTGCCTGAAGAAATTATATGCTGAACATTAGCCATTTTAAGAAATAGTCATATACACTTGACCACATTCATAACTGTTTTATACTCTGCTTTTCAAGTCACTGGTTCTTATGGAACTTTGAGAGCGACCCTAACGTTTCGGAAACTACACAAGAGTGGTTAATTTTGTGACACCCACTGTACTGCTGACTTCCTCAGCTCTCTGGTATATAATTTATACCCCATTTCTGAGGTTCAGAAACTTCTTTCCCCCTGAATCACAGAATTGTTAGGCTGAGAAAATTTTGGAGAGACTATCTGATACTAATTCCTGCTTTTACATAGACCACAGTGTATGGAGCAAAGTAAATTCTTCAAAATCTCTGTGTGAATCATTTCTTATAACCATCCTCACACAAATTATTTGAGGATGGAGATAGCAGATTGACAGAAAAATAATGTGGAGTGAGGGAGTTAAAAAGCACTAAATTCAATGTTCTAAACACAAGGAAGTTGAGAATAGAAATCACTTAACTGGAGTAGGAATATATATAATATTAAAAACTGCTTACGTTTGACCCTTAAAACAAAGTCTGTGTACCAGAGTAACTTGAAGCTTAAAGAAATTCTGTAGCTTGCTTTGAGAGAACAAAATAGGATAACTGGCGCTGTAATTCAGGTTTTTACTCTTCCTCTCCTCTGTCATTTCTTCCTGGCTGCGCATGCCTGTATCAACTCTTTTGTACAAGATGATTTTTCTCCTTTTCCAGTTCTTTCCAATTAAAGAAATCAGAGCATAGCAGGGACAATTTCTGTCAGAAGTACATCTCTAGTTAGGAATTTTAGGGATTTTGCAAAACCAACTATGTTGGGACCAATTGCATATTAGGTGGGTGGAAGGTTGTCAATTACAAAATGGCTAGGGAAAGAAACAGAGTCTGGTAAAGTAGCTTCCTTTGTATTTAATGGCCAAACGTGGATATGCTATCCAATGTGGTCTGAATGTTTGTGTCCCTCCAAAATTCATAGGCTGAAATCTAATCCCCAATGTGTTGACATTATCAGGTGAGGCCTTTGGGAGGTGACTAGGTCATGAGGGTGGAGCTCCTGTGAATAGGGTTAATGCCCTTATAAAAGAAGCATGAGGGAGTCCCCTGGGCCCTTCTGGGCCCATGTGTTCTGCCATGTGAACACACAGCACCAAGTTTCCATCTATGAAGCAGAGAGCAAGTGTTCAACAGACAATAAATTTTCTGGCTCCTTGATCTTGGACTGCCCAGCCTTCAGAACTGTAAACAATAAATGTCTGCTGTTTCTAAATTACCCAGTCTAAGGTATTTCTGTTATAGCGGCACAAATGGACTAGGACACCATCCAGTAAGTCTGTTTTATAGAAAACAACTTGAAAAATCATTTCTAAAATTATTCTCTTTATGTTGAGAAATGAGGTTCCACATACAGTGAAAACCAAAAGTAGCATCGTGTTTAGCATTCAAGCAAATGCATGTCTTAATTTTGATGGCTACAATTTTTGAAAATGCTACAAAAACCCTTTATATGGCTTCCTCCTTCAATACATAAATTAATTATATTAAGCTTTTCACTTTTATTCTAGGATTTTAAAGACTGACTTTAGCTGTGTTTATCCTCATTTAATTTTACCATTTAAAGATAGTCTCACTATAAGAAAGTGGATTATTTTCCAGGATTTGGCATCCATGAAAAGGATATTCTGACATGCTTATTTGTAGGGATCTTGGGAAATTGCAGTTTTGGTGGAATTCCCAGATTATATAGCCAGAAAACTGTCATATGTTAAAAAATTGAAGCCAAAGCATATTTTAAATCATTGCCTAGGACAAAATTTGACTTTTTTTTGTAAGGATGTATGTTGTGTGTTTACCCTTTGTTAACTAACGTTAAAAACTGTGATGTGTGCGTAGAATTTTACATCTGCATGTTCATGTTTAAAGAATGGCTGTTGATGAAATAAAAGTCAGCTTTCATTTTTCTAAGCGTGAAAAAAAAATCTACAAATGTGCTTTCCCCACTGGGGCACTAGGCTGAGGAAAACAATGCTGATGGGTCCAACATGTCAAAAGCTTCTTTTTCTTTTTTGTCTCTGTGTTACTATTTATTTATTTATTTATATATTTTTAAATTTCAGAATACTATGTGGTACAAATGTTTGGTTACATAATTTGCTTTTGTACAGTTTGAGTCAGTGTTATCAGTGTGCCCTTCACCCAGATAGTGTGCATTGCACCCAGTGGGTGTGAATTTACCCATCCGCTCTTCCCCCCTCCACATACTTGATTTCTGTTGAGTTTTACTTCCATATGTGCACATAAGTGTTGATTGATTAATTCCAATTTAGTCCTGAGTACATGTAGTGTTTGCTTTTCCATTCTTGTGATACTCCACGTAGAAGAATGGTCTCTAATTCTGTTCAAGTTGTTAAAAAAGATACTAGATCACCAATTTTTTTATGGATAATACTCCATGGTATACATATACCACATTTTATTAATCCACTCACGTATTGGTGGACATTTGGGTTGTTTCCACGTCTTTGCAATCATAGTTGTGCTGCTAGAAACATTTGAGTACAAGGGTCTTTTTAATAAAATGTCTTTTTTCCTTTGGATAACTACCTAGTAGTGGAAGAGCTTCTTAACATTTAAAAAGTGTTCTGTGAAGTTCAGACCTCAAAAGGGCAACAAAAAGAGTTTGTATCTATTAGGATGCCTTCAGGAAGGACCAAAAGAAAACTCATTTCAAGGTGGCTCAAAGGCTGAGATAATTTAATGGCTCATATAACCAGAAGTCTAGAAGTTTATCAATCCAGTGGCTCTGGATTCCTTTTCTTGCCTTTATTTATCCACTAGTGCCATTACTGAGGAGGATTTTGCAGTTTTGGTAAATCATATGACAGTATTCACAGGAAAGTGGTGGCCACTTCTTTCCCACTGTTCCAAGAAAGAGTCCTTCAACTCACTCTGAATTTGACCATTTAGGACTATGAACCGTGGCTGAGGGAATGGAGGGCATTGTTTAGCTTAAGCTAAAAAGCATACATTCCTAGAGCTGGACTAGGGGGTGGAGGTAGTTTCTTCGGAATCACAGATGCTATGGAGGAATAAGGGAATGAATGCCAAGTGGACAGCCAACAGTGACTGGGAGATTTGTTGAGAATTACCAAACTCAACACTATGGAACGAAACATATTCAGTGTACTAGAATAGAGTAAGGCCAGGGTTTACCAATAACTACAGGAATGACTATAATGTGGTTGGGGGAGGGATCTACTAATTTTTCCTAACTAAAATATTTATTTCTGAAGATTTTACCTGTGGATTTATAGAAATGCATTTTTGTTTTATCTCCAGTGAACATACCTTCCATATTTTGATATAGTGTTTAATATTTCTTGATACTTTTATGATGATTTAGAAATAACTATTTTTGTATTATTACTATAAAACTAAATAAAATGTACTAGAACTTATTTTTCTAAACTAACCATAGATTAAAACTTCTATTTAATTGAGAGGATTGAGTATTCTTTCTTTCCTTCCTGCTTTCAGTCCTTTTCTTCCTTCCTCCTTCTCTCCCTTACTTTCTTCTTCCCCCACTTTCTTTTTTTCTTTCCTTTCTATATTTTCACACTTGTTCTTTTATACTGAATGCTACATATTTAGAGAATTTATGTTACTGCTGTTATGTGGCTAGATTAATAATTATTTAGACAATAATTCTAATAATTACAGATTATACTGCTCACCAACGAACCACTTATTTTGATTTCTTTTGGAGTTTGCTCTATTATCTCATTTAAAAAAATGTTGCACTGGAGGATATTTTCTAGGTTTCTGGTTATGAGAATGTCTTTATTGTCTCCAGACATGATGGTTTGCCTGGACATAGATTTTAATCAATAGTCATCTTAACTTTACAGATGTTTAGCAGTTTGCTTTTGAAGTATAGAGTTGTGAAGAATTATGGTATCTATATGCTTTTTTCTTTCTTTGCATATTCCCTGCTTTTCTGCCTGGTTGGTTTTAGCTTTCCCCTCTCCCCCTTATAATTATCAAGACCTATTTTTGATTTTTATTTCTCATCATTTTTGCCTAGTATTCAGGTAGACTTTTTTTTTTTTAATTTAAATTGTCAGTTCTTTTTAGCTCAATGAACTTGTCTTCATTTTTATTTTCTTTGCTACTTCTTCCTCATTTTCTGAAGAGAGGTTTTCTTCACCCAATCATTGTTCTTGGAATTTTTACTATGAACATAGGGGAAATTCTGGATCAATCCATCTTCCTATTATCTTTTCATTTTCCATATTGATCCCTTTACTACTTTCTTCTAAGTTCTATGACTATTTCTTGGGGTATGCTAGGTCATATTTCTAATTTCTGTAGCAACCAATCTGCTTCTCACTGCCTCTATTGATTGATATGTAGAAATAAATGTAATTTCCATCTGGAAGTAATTTTTTTTTAATCACAGACTGTTCTGCTTACAGATGCACTGCCCTTTCAAATTTCATAACTTCAGAATACAATTTTGACATTTTGACAATAAAAATGAGAGGTTTTAGAAGTTTACTTCTGTTTCTTTTAGGACGGCTATTTCACAGGCGGAAATTGGCTCTGATACCTCAGATAGGCCTACATGATTAGAAACATTTTTATTTCCTCTAGATCTTCGCTACTCAAATTTTGTTCCACAGAACAACAGCATTGGTGTCACCTGGGAGCTTGTTAGAAATGCAGAATCTTGGGCCCACTTCAAACTTGAATTAGATAGAATCTGCATTTTAAGAAGATCTCATGGAAAAGCACCATATCTGGAACTTTAATGTGAATACAAATCACCTTAGAATCTTGTTCTGCAATTTTAAGATTCTAACATACACCCAGATTAGGCTGATGCCATTAGACCCTGGACCACATTTTTGAGTAGCAAGACTGTAGAGCAGCTCTGTTCAATAAAACTGTCTGTAACAATGACAATGCTTTATAACTGCACTGTCCAATACAGCAGCCAATAGCTGCATTCTGTTTAAATGGCCACATGTGGCTGGTGGCCACTTTATCAGACAGTACAGCAATAGAGGCCTTGCAAAGTCCTGAGCACTTAGTGGGAATTTAATAAATACTAGGTAAGTGAAATAAAAAGACTTAGTGATATTAAAATAAAAATTCATTTCAGATTTTCTGACATATAAAGGACAGTAGATTGGAATATGTGTAGAGCTCCTAAAAGCCACACCTGTTGCCCATCAATAAATTGTTTTCAACTATTATCAGTGGAACGTGCTATATTCAAATCACTTGTGTTATTTGTAAAAGTGGATTACCATACTTATGTATACCAAGAAGCTGACATAATTTTTCAAAGCTCTGATTTTCACAGATTTGAGCATCACTGGAAATAGCACTACACTCCTTTAGAATATTCTTACTGCTTTCAGTTTCAGTGCTTAGTTTCCAAAGCTTTCTGGGCTTTTTCTTATTTAAATTTAGTTCAGTTAGCACTGAAAATCCAATATGTTATAAAGAAACTGGCAAAGCTCATTTCTCTGATGAATTATTTTTTTAAAGTTTGGAATGATGCATTGAATAATAAGAAATTTTGAACAGCAAATTTTGAAACCTTATGCTATTTTTAAGATGACTCATTATTTTAAATATAATTTAAAATGACTTTAAAAATAAAATATGATTTGTTGAAATGCAAATTAAATTATTATAAATAAAGTACATTCATACTTATAAAATTTATAAGATTTATAATAGTTGTCTTGTGTCCTTCCATGTAAATAATATGATTTCTGTTTCTATCAATGTAAATATTTTCTATTATAAAACATAATCATTCAACAGATATTACTCTAATCAGGCACATTATGAAAATGAAGGAGACAGTGATCAAAGGCAAGACTGGTAGACACCAACGTTAGAGGGAAAATGAGTCCAAGGGAGGGCAGCGGGCTGTGTCTGAAGGGGCCTGCTCCATTTGGGGGCCAGACCTAGGATGGAAGGGTAATCACCTCCTTCATTCTCTCCATTCCCCAACTCTGTAGTATCTACACCTGGAAGAGAGAGTTGAGGATTTTCTTATTTGTCTTTCTTGATACTCAGTCACTGACTTAAAGGGGCCAGAATTGCCATTTAAAAGTATCATCAATGTCACATCTTTTTTTTATCTTCTCCTTTTGATTAGTCACTCCTTGATTTGCAATCTCGGGGGCCACACTCTCTCCATAAGCTTATTTAGTTTTATCAAAAGGAACAGTGGAAGATATGAGTACCAGACCATAAGAAGATTAAAGCACAGTTGTTAAATCCATAAGAAGATGAGATCTGAGTATTAAAGATACCCTGGAGCTGAATGGGAGCTTACTTTAGAAGTGTCATTGCTTTTGCACTTTGAGGATTTGTTGTGAGATTTTTTTTTTTCACTTCCCATTTAGAAAGTGGGTCATTAAGGATTGTCGTTTGCTGAAAAGTTAACCCTACATGCTATAAGTGCCATGAAAGGAAATAAAGTCGATTTTTTAAAAGTTAAAGAATGTAAGTACTTTAGAAAGCATTTATAGAATAATGAAAAGGATTTACATTTAGTACATTCTAGAAGAGATACAATATAAGTTTGCTTGCTGCAAACAATGCATGTATGTGCACTACTGCCCTTGCTTGGGAAAAATACCCTTGTCAAATTCATTTGTATAAATGAAGACTCTGCCTGAAGCACTGGAATTGATTTAACCTTCCAGGTAAGATGAATTTTACAATAGGTCAAATCTGATATTAATATCTTGGCATTCTTTATCCTTTCTGTTTTGAATAGTCTTTCCACTTGATATAAATACCAGGTTAAATAAAAGTGTGGCAAGTACAATGCTTCATTTTTTAAAAACATTTTTCTGCATTTTTCTGCAGAACATTTCCTTCAGCCTGTAAGGAAATGGCTGTTTTGCTTAGCTTGCAAATAGTAAACTAGTATCTTATAGCTAGAGGTTATTAACACTCTCCATGGAAAGAATCATTTCTGTTTAATAAATTGTCATACCCTTTTGTTTAGAATTGTTTCTAGCACTTAGTAGTTAGACATTACATAAATATCTATTGAATAAACGAATGCATAAAGAATGAAAAAATTATAAGACCGAGAGTGAAGATTGGCCAGTGATTAGCCTAAAGAAGGATGTTTCATAAACAGAGAAATTCAAAATTTATTCAAACAGATTTTGGTAGAAATAAGAAAAAGTATTTTTTATTCTTTATAACTTCAAATAACATTCATTATGGTAGAATGGAAACAAAGTGATTTATTGAAAGGTTTGTGCCTCATAATTCTTGAGCCTTGGCGTGGACAATGTAAGTTAAATCTTTTCTCTTCCTCCAACACCGCTGACACCAGCTATGCTTCTTCTCTTGGGAGACCTCCTCTGATGCTTAACATTTGACATAAACTTCTAACGGCCTTGCTTACTGGCTTCACTGAAGTCATTGCCAAAGGAAACTTCTATTTTACAAAGAGAAACAGTCTTCCCTTAAAGTGAGTGGAATGAATGACAAGGCTTAAATTTGAGGACGTTGTAAAAAAAAAAAGTACACAATTCAATTCTACTACATAATTTTCAAAAGAAAAACATACAAATAGTCAATGAGTATATGAAAAAATGGTCAACATTACTAATTTTCAGAGAAAAATGCAAATCAAAACCACAATGACATATGATCTTACCCCAGTCAAGATGACTAATGTTAAAAAGACAAAAAAATAACAGATGTTGGCAAGGATGCAGAGAGAAGGGAACTCTTACACACTGTTGGCAGGAATGTAAACTATTAATAGTACAGCCATATGGAAAACAGTATGAAGATTTCTCAAAAAACTAAAAATAGAATTATTTGATGTAGCAATCCTACTACTGGGTATCTACTCAAAGGAAAAGAAATCAGTATATCAAAAGGATTTCTGCACTTGCATGTTTATTGAAACACTATTCATATGGCAATGATGTGGACTAAACCTGGGTGTCCAGCAGTGGATGAATGGATAAAGAAACATATTGTTATATATATACAATGGACTATTATTAAGCTGTGAAAAAGAATGAAATCATGTCATTTACAACAACATGGATGGAACTGGAGGTCATTATCTTAAGTGAAATAAGCCATGCACAGAAAGACAAATATTGCATGTTTTCATTTCTATGTGGGAACTAAAAAATTTGAACACATAGAGGTAGAGAGTGAAAAGATAGATAACAGAGACTGGGAAGGATGATTAGGGGAAAGAGGATGATGAAGAGAAGTGGAATAAAGGGTACAGATATACAGTAAGATGGAAGGAATAAATTCAGTCTTTAATATCAGAGTAGGATGACTGTATTTAACACAAATGTATTGTGCTCAAGTGATGGACACCCTAAACACCCTGTCTTGATCACCATGCATTGTATACATGTAATAAAATTTTTCATGTACCCCATAAATTTGTACAAGTAAAAAGGGTTAAAATTTTTTCGACTTTATACTTTGCATTGCATTAATTTCAGAATTAAATAATGTGATTTGGTGAGCCTTACAGAAGTTTCCCTACATATAGCAAGTTCAAAAGGAAAATTGTCAAGCTTCCACTTTGGCCATCGGATGATTTTGCTATAATCGCCAGCAAAATAACTGAAATTTAATGACCATCGTTCATATGGAATGAAGAAGGAGATTCAAGATGAGTATCTCAATATTGATTATTTATACTGATCAAAATCACCAGATTCCTGCTCAAATCTCCACTGCAATTTGCCCAGGTAAACACAAAGTTTATAATCTTGGAGGCAGAAATTGCTCAAGCCTTAGAAAAAAGTATATAATCTATGTTTATACAAAACTTAAATTTTGATTAAATGTCTTCCTATTTATATCTTACAGTGAAGGAACCAGAAATTACGTCTAAGTAGTCTTGGAAGAAACATCATATATTTATCAAATGAGCAACATGTACTCAGACATGATGTTTTGTGTTACATATTTCAATATATCCATTTTTTAAGAGAAGAAATAAGAATTTAATGCTTTATTGCAAGCAACACTTCAGGTGCAATAAATTCTACCATTCTAGCTGTCCATTTTGTAAGTACCTTACAGTTTTTAAGTTAATTGATGCCTCTTTTATGTTTATACAATTTATAAAGGGGATACTTATGAGACCAAAACCAATTTTACACCACTGCCTTTTCTTTACCATCTCACATTTTTTATGTAGAAATATACATTTTCTTAACCTATTCAGAGTGTCTTGGTAAATCTCAATCGTATATTCATGATATGTCATTGATTGCATTTTCATGCAGAGTCAAGCATTCTATTAGAACATACTCACTTTTTTGCTGTTTCACATCTTGGCCTGGTCACTGTTGACCACTGGCCAAAAGAACAGAAGAGAGGGTGACTCAGTGTAGATCAGGTATCCCTAAACCCAGTATTAAAATGCATTGGTGAGCCAGTCATTTTTCCTAAATGGAAAAATCATAATGAGAATGAACATATGCAAAATATTTACTATGTAAATACTTTTACATACATTATATCCTCAAGAGTTAGACCCCAAATCCTTACCCCATTCTACATATCAGTCAGGGTGCTGGCAAGAAAGACATGGAAGGAACATTCATTCTGGGTCCTTTGAGGAAACTTTAGCAAAGGGACTACTAACCCCTGTAGGCAGGGTTAGGGAAAGCACTGGTACTGTGCTCATGGCAAAAACCCCTGGGGCTAAAAAAGGTGGGAGGCAGTTTCCATCCCAAAGCCTAAATAAAGGTGCAAGGACGGGGTGGGGGAGCACCTTACAGGGGCTGGAGAGAGTAACTGTTTGATGAAGGACAACTCCTGAAAGCTCTGGCTCTCATAGAAGAGTAGTGCTAAGTGTTAGTGACCCAAGAGGCCAGCAGCTCGGAGAACAAACACCCGGACCTCACTCTCCTCCAGCCTTCTGAGCTCCTGCTGGTAGCCTATACCGGCCAAACCCAGCTGGAAGGGATCCTTTCATTGGAGTAGAAGGTGGAGAGAGGACTTGGAGCTGTAAACAGGGGGCACTCACATAGTCCCCAAGCTCCCCAAGCATAGTCTACATCGAGCTCAGTCTACACTGCCCACGCCCAAGGCTTGGATCATCTCACCCACTTTTTGTTCCATTACTTACTTTGCTCTGGTCTTTTGTATTTTTCTAAAAACCAAGCTCCCACAACCCCTAGGGCCTTTGTACCTTGTGATCCACATGCCTGGAGTGCTCTCTTCCAGGGATTAGGCTTGACTGACTTCCTCAATCCGTTTGTCAGGTCTCAAATGTGACCTCTTTTTAGATACCATCTCTGAACATGCTATCTATAATACAATGCCCCTCTCATTTAGTCACATTTTTACACATCATTCCCTTTATTTTACTCATAGCACATATCATACCAGAAAAATATTTTTTTCCTTCTTTAGAATCATTTCATTTATTAGAATATAAGTTTAGAGATTAAGGACTTGCATTCTTTTTGATCACTGTATTCCCAGGGCTTAGAACAGTTCATGGTATGTAGAAATAATTCATTGATTTTTAATCTGTAGATAATTAAGGCCATATAATAACGTTCCTGATTTTACAGATGAAGATGTGAGAGATAGGTGTGTCTAAGACTATATAGCTAATAAGCGATAGGACTAAAGTACAAGTGTAGATATTCTTAACTCTAACGTGAGCAATCTGAACCAATAAGCTATATTGACTCTTAAAAAGTTAATGGGAAAGACACTATGTCTTTGTTCATGGCCTGTCAGAGTTAATGAAGCTCTAAAGGATGACTAAATTGTAAACAAGAGAATAGTTTAGCAATATAGAAGATTCTGAGTCAATGACAGCAGCAGAGTAGGAGGAGAATTTAGAATTCTTAACTCCAGGTTAAGTAAATCTATACAACAGCAGTTTCAGACAGAATATGTCTTTGGATTGCAAATGTTTTCCAATCTACCATATTTCATGCAGAAAGCAACTTCTGCTCTGCATTGCTTTTCATGATGGTTGGGCAAAAACAGAAACAGCTTGTTTGCCAAAACGTTAGCTGTTTTGATTAAAAAAATAAAAAAATATAAATTCAACCCTGGTTGAAAAGAAGAGGTACAATTTGTATCCTCTCCTCATTTTATATTTCAATTAAGCTAATTTCTCCCCCTTCTTCTCTGGTGTTTTGAATCAGGTCCAGTCGGAACATGGAGAGTAATGTTACCTCTGGTAAAAAATGAACATTTTCACATTTATGTAATCATTTCCACTATTCTACCCAGGCTTTTGTTACACAAAATGAAAACAAAATCTGGTAAAGATGCTGGCATGAGAGGTGGAAGTGGGAGGTAGCAGGAATGGGGATAGGAGAATGGGAAAGCAAAACATGTCTTAAGCATTCATAATGATATTGTTTCCACAATTTCTTTTTATGTGTAATTCCACTGGGAGCAACACTTCTGCTGGGTGCCCTTTCCTTATACAATACATACTCCTTATTCACATCTACTGCTCCTTGCTATGTGAAAAATTATGTGCAGAGGGGGAGATTAACATTGCCTTAATTATCAGAATTTTTTACCTTGACTTTCCCACCCTCTGTTTATAAATTTGTTTTTGGTTGGTAGTGGGAGATAAAGCATTTTATCTCTGTAATCATTCCATTTTATTTATTTTTGCTTCCTAAGCTTTCAAGCCTAGCCTACTTTCAAGGGTTGTATTTTTGTGCAAACTAAACACAAAATAAATTTCTAAGTTGGGCTACAGGTCAATAGAGATTTTCATATTCAATGGTAGATATAAAGACATAAAGTTGTCCAGAACTCTCTCCTAACCATTCATTATGTCGAAGGCTCTAAACGCTTGCCTAGAGAACAACACTTTTCACCCATTGGCTGACTATTTTTGTAATGAACATAATCCCAGTACAAGATTTCCAGCACCTCTTTTCCTGTTTCTTAGTGTCATTAACATAGGATGGTTGAAATAATATATTTATTGTCTTCAAATATCACAGTGACATTGTAAAGAATATTAAGTCAAAATATGGGACAGCTCGAAATAAACCCCTTTAAGTTTTTAGATGCAAAGTAAATGAAACTTCATGTCTGAAAGTAATATGCAGAAAGACCCTCTTTGCTCCACTGAAGCACCACTAATTATGATAACTACAACTTTCACAAGGTTATATGACCTTATTTTTTTCTGGTCATATAGTAAATACAACTGCTTGTAATCCTGCTTTATTGAAGTGAAATCTGGCATGAAGTAAATTATTGTCCTTGCCTTGAGGAGCAGGCTAATGCTAACAGCCTTGAATTGAAATGACCATAGTGGTCCATTTCTTTGATTGGTTGTTATGTTTTATAGAATTCCAAGTTGGTTTGAGAATTAAATAAGGAAATCATGAATTTAGAAATTTAAGAAAAGCGGTATTGCTCACATGTCATCTCAAGGAAAAAGAACCGAAGGAGATTTGGGAAAATGAGTTACCATGAAAAGCTTTACAAATTTAACACATTGTTATTATTATATAATATATAATATTACTTATAATATTATATAGAATCATATTATTGCTATTATTAGTCACTCGTTGCTGGATAGAATGATTAGAGTCAGGCTATAGAGCTTTCAAAGGCAGCATTTATGATTTGAGACAGTGTGATAATGGCTAAATTGATTAGATGCGTTTGGTTTTTGAGACTATGTTTGCCACATACCCTTTGTTGTTGCCGTACTTGACATAGTCCATGTGGCTAAGAGGATAGAACATTTTAGGCTCCTTTATGATTCAATAGGGCCCAACAGTGGGACTTTAGTTGGCCACTAGCTCCTGGCTGTCCTGACCAGTACTGTTCACAAGTCTGAATTGAGTCTTTTTGTTCAAAGAGGGACATGCACAGTCTGAATTAAGTATTGCTCTAGCCTCCTAGTGGGTTATAGAGTTCAGCTTCTCAAGGTGTTTGAGATTGTGAAGTTGGAGGCTACTGGCCTATTTGAGATGCTGAGATGTCCATAGTCTGGCATATGGCAGGTAATCAATATAGTCTTAATTAAATTTGATTTGTGAATGCATATTCATTTCTTTTTCTCATGTAGTAGTAACTTTATGAATGAAAACAATGAATTGGAGGTGGAAATTAGAGAAAGCATAGCACAGAAGACATCACAGGAGCAGTAGAATCAGGCAAATTCAGCAGAAGTTGTAACAGCCCACTTTTTAATTTTTGGAGTGTAAGGGAGGATTTGTAGTATTGAGGGGATAGGCTACAGTTTCTTTCCTCTATTCGACTCTATTTCCCTTTCCCATCATTTATATTTTTGAAGCCCCTCAGAAGTTGAATCACACTATAACAGAGTACATGGTTGGAAAATATGCCAGGGAGGTCTTTAAGAAGATGGCCTTTGTATCTATCTATTTTCCCTTGATTGACATCGGGAGCACTTAATGAACAAAATAGACATAATTGATATGCACAAGAAGCTCCCTAGTCCATAACCCCACCAGATAGGTGTTACTTGTTACCACAAAGCCTCAGGGAAATTGGATTTTCAAATCCTCTGAATCTCACTGTCCTTTTCTCATGCAGCATGCAACTCTTCACTTGTTCAAACAGAAGAACAACAGAGGCACACACTTGCCCCGCCTTTTCTTTGTTTGTTTGTTTTCATTTTCCATTCTCTTCAACTTCTTAAAAATTTTTTTTTTTTTTTTTGGTATTGTTACTCTTTTTCTACTCAGGGCTTTCATTTGGCCAGAAAGTCTCGTCAATCGGTAACTACTTTTTCATGGTTCTGTTTCTCTGACTGTAATTTGCAGTAAGCACATTGCTCTACCCTGGGTTCAAATTCCTCTATCTCACTCTTTGGATGGCATTAAGTGAGAGGAGGTGCCCATGTGATGAAGCCTGGCTGCATCCACTAACCCAAGAGTTGGTGGATATGTTTTGGCTCCAGAGTGGAAACCTAAGAACTATAACTAACACTTTTAAATTGGAATATTCTTGGCAGTATAACTTACGACCTCTCTTTCTTCTCTGTTTTTATCTCCTTTATTCTTGTATCTGTTTTTCTCAGTCAACTTCTTGACAGATGAATTTCCTCTTCAAGACTTTTAACCCTAGTTTCCTACTCAGTCATATTGACATTCATACTCTGGATTTTGGCTATCATTATAATAATGATTACATGCTAATTAATAATAATGACTAACATTTATTGAATGTTTATTATATGGCAAACATGCTTTTCAGGATTTTACTTATATTCCCATTTAACTCTCAAGCAATACTTTGAATTAAGTACTTTCATTATCCTCATTTTGCAAGTTAAGAAACTGAGCGCAGAGAGTTTAATGCACTTACCACAAATCCCAGCGTTAGTGAGTGACAGAGGGGATTTCAAGATTTGTCGGAGTTCAGATCCTATGTTCTTAGCCATGACATTGACTTGCCTGTCCTACTAATGAAGTATTTACCATACCCTGGTCACTGTCCAAGAATAGGGAGAAGTAAGTGACAAGTGCAAACTACTCGTTTCTCTTTTTATTTTATGATATCTATATGCTGAATAAAAAAATCTGTTGGCAGAGATGAGCTAAACAAATGAGAGATGAGAATTCCCCCACACAGCTTCAGCCTCACTTGCATGGTACTGGGAAGAGACGGGGCAGGGCGGGGTGCCAGGGAAACACCTAGGCAGCTGTGTTCTGGGAGTGAATCGATTTTGCCTCTGGGACCCACAGACTGGCTGGTCACTCCGAAGTTTTCAGATAAGTGTGATCTACTGCCTGCTCAAAATTTCTCATTTCTTTAGGAAGAAAATGGGTCTGAACTGATTCTTGCTTGAACTCACATTTATAACCCAGCCAAATAAAATAATGATTGAGGTATGTATTTCTTACGGTAAACCCTGATGGAGAAACTCACCCGGATGGAGTACATGATTCACCAAGAGCTCTTAAAATTCCCAGAAGTTGTTTCCCAGCAAACATACTGTGAATTATCATATAAAGAGGAAGATAAACTGTTCAATGACCAGGATTCCATGATATTACAGTAATAGGAGAGTTTAATACATAATTGCTTTGGCATGTGATTTATTCATATTTCTACCACTTGTCTTTCAACTCTACATTAATTATAGTTGACTATATTTTTGGGAGAAAGATACAGCAGATGTGATTTTTTTCAGTTCTTTGATTTCTGTGTTGAGAGTCCACAGCTTTGACGCATTCTTGAAACAACTCTAATAAAGCAATGCGTTTTATTCCCTGTTTAATAAAATAAAACCAGCAGGTTGTCTTACTTTCTGAGATGTTTGATAAAGTATCCCTCTCGCTGAGCTCAGAGAAAAAGCAATGAATTCTTTTTTTCATTTTATGAGCTCTAGGATGCAAAGTCCCTAAGTATAATTCACTGTTCTTTATGTGAATTTCTCACAACATCCTGTTTTCTCTCTTCTAGTTCTTTTGAATAATTCTCACACTGCTTGGTGAGCTGCTAATCAGCTTAGCCTGTGAAATCCAGGATGGAACAAAGCACATTACTGGTGCAGGGAGATCAGCCTTTTATTTTTAAGTAATACAGCACAGCTATTTGACACCCTTTTCATTAAATGAGAGCTGAGATTTAATAAAATTCTTAGTAAACTGTAGCTTTTCTTTGCTTTCTTAAATTATTATATTATATTAATACTAATTAACATGAATTAATATTAATATACTCTATGTGCTGAAATGAGATATAAATGCTTCTTAGTTTATAAGTGGAGCATTTACTCTTAGGCCTTTTATGAACATATCAGTCACTATTAGAGATAGCTTAGTCTTAAATTGGTGAACACCCATTGAAGCATTTGGGCAATACCTTGCAGGGTGTTATAATAACAAATCATGAGTAAATGACAGCAGAAGTATGTTATCTTCATTTATGCGGTTTCTGTAATTACCTGCAGCATTTTGAGGCTATGTTCACGTTCATCTTCATTTCACAATTTGCTTTCATTACAATAATTGATTGTGGTTTAACCTCTGTGAATTTAGATGGTAGTACAAATCAAATAATAAATAGTTTTGAAATTATTTATAGTAAAACAAACTCAACAAATACATGGGATATTTTAATAGACATCAAATTCTACCAGTATAAGTGAAGCTGAGCCTTCATCTTCAACACAACCATTTTCCCTGAGGGCTAATACATGACATGGTTGGTGTTGAAATATGAAGATTATTTTTACAGTAACTAAAAAAAAATTTCATATATGTTTACACATCATTGGACGTTCTCTTACACTGTAATTACCTTAATAACACCTGATTTTCAGATCTAACTTTCCTTCATTTGGGCTTTATTTGGGGAGTTCACAAATTATGATGGGGGGATGGTCTACATCTTTGGTAAGCATTCTTTTAGTATAAATGCTTATGCTTTATAAAATGAAAACACAATAAAAAAATCAATCAAAACTCATGGTTAATAAAATGAACAATGAAATGAAAGAAAGTCTGTTAATCAAGATTATTTGACATGAGAAACAAATATCTGTATAGTTCATCTTATTCATATGAGTTAAAAGGCAATTTTAAGAGGCTTATTGACACACAAAAACAATTGAACAAATTTATTTTTGCTTTTCCCCCCAAAAGTTGAAGTTGAATATTTTTCTTTGATTAGTTCATTATAATAAGAAAATACTAGAAAATTATGCTTAAAGTTTACCTCACAACCCCTGTAATATCCTGAAATAAAAAAAAAAGAAAACACTGAGAGTAAGTGGCATTCCCCAAAATAGTTTTACAGAATTCTTTGTTTATGGAATATCTCATGGGACCACTGTCCCAGAGGGCAGATTTTAATAAATAGTGTACTATTATCACACCATATTTTAATAAATACCTATTGAATCAGAAAAAATTACCTTATTTAGGAAGACTTATCTGATTAGTGTCACTGGGAATAATTGTATCTAAAAATAAAATAAAAGTAGATTATAAGACAATAAAAAAAATAAAATATAGGCAACTCTTGAACTCAAAATTTTGTCAGTTTGGAAAAACAGTGAAAAACATAAAAAATTTTGGATAAGTTATTTAAAAACTGTATTATACTTGATTGAAAGGTCAACTCAAAGACAAAAAACACTTCAAACCATTAGGAGGCAAGTGGTCTCGACTTGTGTCACCTTTTTAGGCCCTCTTCTCTCTGGCTATAGATAATTTTTTTTTTTTAATTTTAGTGCCCAGAAAAGCAAACAGCTTAAATAACATTTTAAATTAGATAATATCAAGAAGGAAAAAAATTATCAACTTCTCTGATCTCTCTGAAGACAACTCTCACATGACCCAAATCAATAATTCTTTATTAACGTGGAGAAGAAATAAGAAACATATGTGTGCAATGGAGGGGAAACTGTACAAATTTCAAAAAGAAACAAATTGAAGACTCTACTCACTCATATGTATTCCCAGGCAAAGACTCCTCAACCGTAGGAGGTTTAGCTTCGGTGTAAAGGTTTGAACTTTTCAGATCTGATCTCAATAGCTTTGCAGGATGAACCTCCAGTGACTCCAACGGTGTTCAAAGGGCTCCTTGTGATCATTGCAAGTTTGATTTATTTGCACTTTCCAAATCAAAATTCTTTTATTTACTTAGATGCAAAGCATCTTTAACTTTTGTTTTTGATCATGATAGTGACCATGATAATACTTTGATGTTAATATCTTGCTTCACTCTATGAGACATGCACTATCATTACCACCATTTTCAGAAAAGAAAGTGAAGGATCATGGGAGATTAAGTAATACATCCAAGGCCTTGTAACTAGGAAGACTCAGAGCTGGGATCTTACTTAAGAACAACTGAACTCAGAAGCTACATTCTTAACTGCTCTCTGTAATACGTAGAATGACACTGAGTCATGGTATCATCTATGCTTCATTTGTCATAGTTGACAATTTCCAGTTCTTGACTATGCTTAAAATGCTTTTGAAATACTTTAGCAGAAATATGTAATATATTGATATATTAAGAAATAAATGATTACAAATTAAGATGACTATCATTAAGACTTGATTCTAATACATTATCCTTCATCTTAAAAATGTAAATTTAGCCACACATATTCTGGTCAATGTGCTTGATAGTGTTATTCAAATCTTCTGTGTCTTTGCTGATTTATTGTCTGGTTGATCTACTAATTGATAAATGAAGAATTTTATTAATAGTGTCTTAACTCTTATTGTGGATTTGTCTGTCACCCTTTAATTCTATTAAATTTCACTTTTGTATGTTCACGTTTTGATATTCAGTATACACATTTTTATCATTTTTTTGATGAATTGATCCTTTTATTTTTATGAAATAGCTTCTTTATCACTAGTAATAATTTTTGACTTGAAATCTCTGTTACATGGCATTAATATAGCTACTACATTCTTTTTAGGATTACTGTTTGCATGGAATCTCTTCTTCCATCCACATATTCTCAACATAGGTATATTTGTATTTTTAGTAGTCATTGCTTATAGGCTGAATGTAGTTGAGTCTAACTGTTTTTTTTTTCTTTTGAGACAGAGTCTAACTCTGTTGCCCGAGCTAGAGTGCCGCGGCGTCAGCCTAGCTCACAGGAACCTCAGACTCCCGGGCTCAAGCAATCCAAGTAGCTGGGACTACAGGCATGCGCCACCATGCCCGGCTAATTTTTTCTATATATATTTTTAGTTGTCCAGCTAATTTATTTCACTTTTTAATAGAGATGGGGTCTTGCTCTTGCTCAGGCTGGTCTCCAACTCCTGAGCTCAAATGATCCTCCTATCTCGGCCTCCCAGAGTGCTAGGATTACAGGTGTGAGCCACCGTGCCTGGCCTCACTTTTTTTTTTCACTCTGGCAATCTCTAACTTTTAATTGAATTGGTATTCCATTAATGTCTAATCTTGTAATCTAATTATTGATACAGTTGATTTAGGGTCTCTCATTCTATTATTTGTTTTTGTATTCATCTCCTTTGTTTTCAACCTATTGCTTTGCTGCCTTTTTGGAATTATTTAGAAATGTCAGAAATCCATTTTAATTTTTCTATTGACTTTTAAACTATGTTTTGTGCCATTATTTTAGTGGTCGAAATATGGGTTACAATATCCTTAACTTTTAACAGTCCATTTACAGTTAATATTACTTCATGTAAAATGTAGAAACCACGAAATCATATAGGTCCATATGCCCGCCTCCCAGCTTTTACGCTCTAGTGATATATATTGCATATTAACATGTTATAAATCCCACAAAACAATATTGTAATGTTTGGTTTAAACAATTATATATATTATAATGAAATTAAGAGAAATAAAGCAAAACAAACCTTTTTTAAATTAAGCACCAGATACTTAACGTTTCCTGTGTTCTTCATTCCTTTCTGAGCATTTGAGTTTCCATACGGTATCATTTCTTTTCAGCATAAAAAACTTCTTTTATCATTTCTTGTGTTAACAGATCTTCTGGCGACCATCTTTTACTTTTATTTACATAAAAATGTCATTATTCTGCATTTATTGTTGTTTTAAAACCCACTTTACTGAAGTATGATTGACATACAAAAACCTGCAGATATTTAATATATACAACTCGATGTGTTTGGAGATAAGTATACACCTGTGAAACCATCAAATCATCATCACTATCAATGTCATAAACTCATTCATCACCTCCAAAACTTTCCACCTGCCCTCTTTATGTTTTTCTCCCCTTTTGGCGTAAGAGCACAAAAGATTTATCCTCTTAGCAAATTTTTAAGTGTACAATACAGTATTGTTAATTATAAGCCCTATGTTGCACAATAGATTCCCAGAATTTATTTATTTTGCATAAATAAAATTCTCTTCCCTTTAATCAACACCGCCCCATTTTCCCCTCCCCCCAGCCCTGGCAACCACTGTTCTATCCTCTGCTTTTATATGCTTGACAATTTTAGATTCCACAGATAAATGAGATCATGCAGAATTTGCTTTTCTGTGTCTGGCTTATTGTACTTAGCATAATGTCCTCTAAGCCCATCCATGTCCCAAGTGGCAGGATTTCTTTCTTTCTTTTTTTTTTTTTGTAAGGTCTGATTTTATTTTTTGTATATTTTTACTGGATGTAGAATTCTGGTTGACAGACTTTTTTCTATGAGCACTTTGAAGATTTCATTCTGTTTGCTTCTGCCCGCCATAGTTCCTTAACATTGAATTGCTCTCATCCTCTATGTAAAATGCTTTTCTTTTTTCATTTTCTCATTATCTTTCACTCTCTGTTTTCAAAATTACTTTTACCCAGTTGACTATGATGTACCTCCGTATAGTTTTATTTGTGTTTTTTAATTTGTGTTTAATTTACTTGGTGCTTATTAAGTATATTGAACATGAAAATTTATGTTTTTCTTTAAAATTTGAGAAATGCTTGGCTATTATTTCTTTATATATTTTTCTGTCCAATTTCTTTTTTTTTCTTCAAAAATTCCTCTTTAATATATGTTTGGTCATTTGATATTAACAAATACATCACTAAGATTGTGTTCGTTCATTACTTTTAATTTTGTTTTCTCTCCGTTTTTCACATTGAACAATTTCTGTTCATATGTCTGTTGAACTGTCTTACAATTACCCTTTCTTTAGTCATGTTCATCTGAATATTATGTCCCTGCAGTAAAATTCTTATTTCAGATATTGTATATTTTTGGTTATAGAATTTCTTTTGGTCTTTTGTTTTTATTTTTCTATTATAATTCCCTATTCTTCATTCGCTGTAAACACATTTTATTTTACTTCATTGAGAGAATTATAACAGCTACTTTAAATTTCTTGTCCACTAGATCCAACATCTGGGTCATCTTGAGATTGGAAACATTAGATTCTCTTTTCTTTTGAGAATGTGTTCCATTTTCTTAGATCTTCATCATTTGACCTTAACTTAGACTTTCACAATTGTAAATTGAATACAAAATGGGACATTGAAATTAAGCAGTGGAGTTTTTTTTTTATTATTATTCTAGGTGATCCAGAAGATATTCATTTATGTATTGTGGATTTTTATTTTAAGAAGTCCACAATTATAAAATATTGTGAATTCAAAGTTCTCTGAGATTACATCTGTAGTTCCTACTAGTCTACTGTTTCAAACTAGAAAAATTCTGATATATTCTTTTGGTTTTTCTTAAATACTATTTGCGTGGTATAGGAAGGGAAGGATGGGAGACAAAACTGCATTAGGAGACTAAGGAGTGAAAAAGATTTGAAAGGTAGAGGAGAGAAATGAAGGAAAAGCAAAAGGGGAAAAGACAGTCCTCAAAAAATTAGAAAAGGGGAAGAAAGAAGAAAGAAAGAGAAAACATGACAAAAATTCTTTGCCATAAAAAAAGAAAAGATGAGGACAAAGGATTTCGTAGAGAGTGTAGAAGAAATAACATGAAAAGGGATAGCTCGGCAGATGTGGCTGGTGGAGTGGGGAGGAGAAAGAACAATTGAGCACTCAACATTTGCTCCTTGTTTCTGTTTACACAAACAGAACAAATGGCAGGTGACTAAGAATTATTTTCCCCAGAAATCCCTTTATGCCTTTCTTTTCTTTTCTTTTCTTTTTTTTTTTGAGACACAGTCTCACTGTGTTGCCCAGGCTGGAGTGCCATGGCATCAGCCTAGCTCACAGCAACCTCACACTCCTGGGCTCAAGTGATCCTCCTGCCTCAGCCTCCCGAGTAGCTGGGACTACAGGCATGCGCCACCATGCCCGGCTAATTTTTTTTTTTTTATACATTTTTTTTTTAATTGGCCGATTAATTTGTTTCTATTTTTTTTAGTTGAGACGGGGTCTCGCTCTTGGTTAGGCTGGTTTCAAACTCCTGACCTTGAGCTATCTGCCCGCCTCAGCCTCCCAGAGTGCTAGGATTACAGGCGTGAGCTACCGTGCCCGGCCACCTTTATGCCTTTC